>JAJHUR010123569.1:0-20135 GCA_027495735.1 Lutjanus campechanus | reverse complement strand
CCCCCCCCGCAGTGCTGCAGAAAGGTCTGGTTCCACATATGATCATTTTGTTATAGAGGAAAAAATGCCCTGCCTTGTTTGTATTGTTTGTAAAACAATCCCACTCGTCTTGGGCTGAGCTAAGCCCAGGACACCGCAACAGTGTCCCTAGAAAATAGTATCAGAGGAATCTTGTTTTGGTGGAACATTTTTAAGTCAGAAGGGCGAGCCCTGGCATTAAACTGACTACATCACTGTAAAAGAAAAGCTAACAGCTGTTAGCTTGTATACGTTCATACTGTTAGCGTCCCAGGCACTTAATTGACATTTTCAGTGTGTAGGTTTCTCTATCAGAGGTTATTGTTGTTTCCCAGGAACTTTGAAAACGCAGATAGCTGATGCTGCGTTGTCCAGCGTAGTGTTTGCCCCAGTCCACTGCCTGTCCATTTTAATGCAGATGTTTAGGTAGCTAACTAATTAACTATTAACTATAAAGTTAACTTCTTATAGCAAACCAAAGTATAAAGGCACAGTTCAGAGTTTACTTGACAGCAAAAGCACAATTAGGCTAGGCTTGGTTGCCTAGCAATAAAACAGAAAGTACTGCACTGCTCCAGTAAAAACAAAAGTGTGCCTCATGATTTGCAACTTGACTCATCAGAGCCTAAGAATACACAGAACACTAAAGTGTTCTATTGAGTTTCTCCCAGTTGAATCCCTGTTGATGCTGAAGGTTCAGTGGTGATGATGAATTAAAACATATACAATGCTGACCTCAGTAAAAATGCAGCTCAAAATGAAAGAACGTTCTGTTTGACATGGAAAACATAAAATCACTTTTAACCCAACTCCATGTTGCATGTCTGTTTATTATAACCCTACATCTGCTTTTTTCCCTAATCTTAACCAAGTAGTTTTAGTTCACATAACTCAAGTAAATGTTAACCACACAGCTGTCAGATCAGAAAAATGGATAATTTTGTAATAGCAATAATCTATTTAGTATAATAATCTACATACACAACCTAATCCGTCCTTACATTTGCAACATTACCAACCACAGTCATGCTCTCAATTCCCATCAGATATTGTGTGTTGCGCTGCGGTTCTTTGCAAATGGAAGTTTTTTGTATAATGTCGGAAATGCAGAGCACTTAAGTAAGGCAACTGTATGCAGGGCAGTCAGAAAAGTGTGCTTGGCCCTGAAACGCCTTTGAGTGAGTGAGTGAATGAATGAATGAATGAATGAATGAATGAATGAATGGTTTATTTCGGTTACAATCTACAGTACAAAACTTGAATTGTGTGCAGTCAGCTAACAAAGAATTATTATACATGTTCGCACTAAACATTTTCTCACAATTTTTTTTTTTAACAAACTCTGTAACCGGAAAAGGAATAGGCTGAAGCCGAGGCTTTTACCCATCTTTGTCGTTTTCCCTGGACATAAACCTGTCAGAGCCATCAAGGAGGAGTTCCACAGGATTGCACCTACATGAAATAACTTAATAGGCTACCATTCAAACGGTTTCCCCTGTAATATTATTGTGATTGCAAATAGACTTGCACCGATTTATCGGGAGTGCTCGGAATCGGGCCGGTTTTCACGACCGGCCGGTCAGTCTAAAATTTACCGGTCTAAAGCGCCAGTTAAATTCCTACTGCGCTGCGGCAGCAACAACAAAAAAAAAAAAGAAAAAAGAAAACACTAAGCAAACGCATTGCCTCTTCTTCTCGGTTATCTGCTAATGCGTTGCAAAGCATGAGCAATCCTTGAACCCTCACAATGCCTCGCAGGATCAGTCAGCCCTTATGTCAGCCTGCCCAGGTCAGTAACATCAGCAGCGCACAAACATGCACATGTGCAACTCACGGCTTTGGCGACCTACACCATGTTGGCTGGAATTTTTTAAAAGTGTGTGAGGAGGATGACAAGTTTGCAGTATGCGACACCTGCAAGGCTAAAATAAGGCGTGGAAAACGTTTGGTAAGATCAAACTTAGGGATGAATATTTTCCCGAAAGTTACATTTTCTATCCTGGAAACAGAGGCGCTCTGTCCCAATGTATGTAGCTTCCCAACCTGACCACTTCAGTGTATTTTCTGCTGATATTAGTAATTATTATTGAGGAAGAAGACCGCCATTTTAATATTAATCAACATTATAAACTGCAGGCTGCCTGCAAACTGACGTTCGCTGCGGCTGCACAGGAGGACGAAATGCAGGTTCAGCCCGCGTTCTGTTACTGTCTGACTGAACAGCCTCATGGAAGTGATATTTAACAGTTCTACATATTTTAATCTAACGAAATTTGTTAAAACAAGTCATTTGGTGTTTTCAAAGTCATGATATTGAGCTGGTTCCAGACCTCGTTCGCATTCACAGGCTGCAGCTGAGCAGAGCAGACGGCTCGCACCGTGCGCAATTAAGTTAATTATCACTTAAAGTTAAAAAGCAAACCTCTAAAATCAAGCTCTCACTCACATGGTCTAGGGCTTTGTATGCATTCCCCTGGAGATATTTTTTCTTCAGTGAGGTGCGCTTTTTGTCACAGCCAACCTCTGATGGTAAATCCATCACATGCAGTATTTCACCCCGATTTGTTTTGGATAAAGTATAAATCCAGAGATCTTGAAGCTTCGAGCTTCACCGGGAATTTTATCTGAGATTCTAAAAGTTGCAGCAACAGTTTGTACCTTCATTGTTTAATATTTTAAAGTATTTCCACGCAAAGCTGGTGGCAGACAGCATGTCATGTGTCTCATTAAGATGGTAGAGTCAAAAGTTATTGCATTAAGTGCATTCATGCTCGAATTCATGGCGATTTGAGATCGTTAAGAATGAATGAAAATTAAATCTTATAATATAGCACATGCTATGATATGATGATGATATAGTAGACAAAAAGTCATATATTATTTATTAATGTAGAGTGTGTTCTAGCAAAGACATGATTCTTGAAAAGCTGGTTGTAATCTGGTTAAAATGTTCTAATAGAGGAAATTTAGACATTTTTGAAATATCTTGTGTTCTGTAAAGTGGTTTAGAAAAAATTTAATCGGAATCGGCCAAAATCGGTATCGGCCGTCCAAGCACTCTGAAAATCGGAAAAAATTGTAATCGGTGCAAGTCTAATTGCAAAGGACTACATTTAAAGTTACGCATTGACCCGGGCAGCTTCTTTCTAAAAACGTGTTCAAACTCGCCATATGAGCGCATTAAGATTTCCAATTCAAGTGGGGTGAAAAACGCAGCCCTTCGCTTCCCTGTTGCCATGGTGACTCGTCGAATCGGGGCTCCATTGATGCTGGCTTTTTATAGTTGTGTGTGCACGCGCGTAACTCCAGGTGAAACTACTCCGAGTTGATTAAACCAACTCAAATCAGCTGTTCTGGAACCGGAAACTCAGTTTCCTATCTCAGAGTAGATCAACTCAGAGTTCAGGGTTACACTGTTTGTTTGTTTTTCAGCTTCACACACATTTTCAAACAGAACCAGGGTCCCTTTAAACACACACAAACACATGAGGACCAGATAATATCCATGTGATGTTGCCGACAGTTGATTGGTGGCTGGTCGGAGCGGTGCCAGCCAAACAGATGAAAGGATTTGGTGGATCATGGTACGCTGCTGATTGTAAGACTGGTTGGCTTTCCTCGTGGTGAATCCATGGCAAATCTGAGCTGGTGGCACACATGTCACTGCACACTGTTTGCTCATTAGCACTTGTCACTTAATTCTGCTTCCTGTACTCCATGTCCCCGCTGCTGATTGGCTGATGGCTCTTGTGTAACTTGGGTCCTAGTTTCTGTATCTAAGGCTAGATTCTCTGTAACTTGCCCTGATGCTTTGAAAATAGTTAGTTAAATAAGAGATCCCTGAGGAATCTGATTACTCCTGCTCTGTGTGATGACACCATTCAGATTTTAGAGATGCACTCAGATAATTACACACCTCATAGCTGTTAAGTATCTGATGCTCAGACATTCATAAAACAATTAGAAATCTCAAAAATCTGTTGCCATGGAGGCCTGAACTCTTTTGCAGTGATATTGTAATAATTTGACCAGGCATCTCTGCAGTATTTGTGATGTTTTCATCAGTAAAAATACCAGGCTCAGCATGTACTGAAAAAATATGAGCGATGATTGAATGCTAATAAAACAGCTTATAAAATGTAGAAATTAATACCACTGTCAGGATTTCTGCGGAACATCCAGTATTTGAATCCCAGTCAAGTGTGATCTATCTGAACCAGAGGCTGTTTGGGTTTGATCCAGCTGTCTGTCACAAGCTCTGGCTGCTGATAAGTACATCCAGTTGTAGGGCATTGATTTATTCATGCTGTTTCCTTTAAATATTCACATTGTGGCGATCTATTGAGACATGCATTCTGTCTCCAGAGCAATAGATGAGGCGACGCGCAGAAAAGAAAAAGGACGGAAGGCAGTTAACTATTAAATAAGTCAAAAAATAACCAGCAACATGTCCCGGCCTGCTGAGAAACACAAGCAGCTCTTTAGAACAGCTCACTGACATGAGCACAATAGCAACAGAGCTGCTCCGGTCAGCTGATTGCAGCAGTGCTTTTGTAGAGACGATAGACACCAAGAAAAATCAATCACTCATTTCAGTAAATGCCCCACAAAGACCTTCACAGTCATATGCAAATTAAAGCTTGCTGAGAAATATTTAATTTCAGTTGCAGTTTGGTTAGGTTTAATCAACAGAACTACTCGGTTAGGTTATAAAAAAGATCATTGTTTGAGTTAAAATAACTACTTCTACAACAGCAACAATCAACTTTTACTATTAGGAATTGAAATCTGGTGTCCTGTTTTAGAGTCCATTCAACACTGACCTCTGCACTACACAGACTTTCTCACTCTTTATACTAATGCATCTTCTTACACTTATATGCCTATCCATCCATCATTTGGATGGATGGATGGATGGATGGACGGACGGACGGACGGACGGACAGACAGACAAATGACAGCTGGGTGAGCAGGGTACTTCAGACGTCCCTTTCCTCCTTGGGAATCCTGAGGTATTCTCAGGCCAGCTGGGATATATAATCCCTCCAGTGAGTTCTGGGTCTATCCTGGGTCTCCTCCTAGTAGGATGTGCCCAGAACACCTCCAGAGGAAGTCGTCTAGATGATATCCTAATCAGACACTCAGACCACCTCAGCCTGCTCCATTCAATGCAAACAAGCAGCAGTTCTACTCCAAGCTCTTTCCAGATGTCCAAGCCCCTCACCCTATCTCTAAAGCTGAGCACAGCTATCCTATGAAGGAAACTCGTTTTGGTCGCTTGTATTCGTGATCTCATTCTTTTGGTCACCAACCAAAGCTCATGACCATAGGTGACAGTCAGAATGTAGATTGACTGGTAAACCAAAAGCTTTACCCCAGGACTTCATATTTTGTGGGGCATACACTGGAAACAATGCCAGTTTTGTCCACAGGGGCCTCCAGAATCCACAAAATTTGTATAAAATGTGTTTTTTCCTTTTAACTCAAAGCACTCCTGTTTTCCTTCTTAAATAAAATAACATAAAAGTAGCAGCCATAACCTAAGCATGTGTGTGCATGAATTGTCTTTGTCACTAAATGTTTGAATTATGTTTGTACAACTGCAAACAAAATGAAGGCAGCAGGCAGTAAAATTTAAAAAAAATATATCAAATATATTAGCTAACCATGATATCATCACAGTCCAGTAAGCTATTTAGATATTTTTTTATTGCAATATTCAGTATATTATAACATCCTTACTGTTGACTGTGTGTTCAGGAGAATCCTTCGAGGGCCAGAATAAAACCAGGAAATACTCATCAAATTGTTGTTTCTCACTCAATATCTTATTTTAGTGCATCAATCTGAAGGCAAAACTAATGGAATTCTGTGGAGGAGACTGTCTGGCATATTCTGATCACCAGAAGATTGCAGTATTGACCAAATGTCAGCTATAGAGCAATGCAATGATTGAATAAAAGAGGATACATAATCGAAGCTGAGGAGTCTGCCAGGGCTGCCGACTGCCGCCCTCCTAACAACACCGGGGAAAATGGTCAAAATCATTAGCACACACGGATACATGCAGACACGCACACACACACACACACACACACACACACACACACACACACACAGAAAATTAAATAATAATAAATCTTAACCAAATGAAATAAGAAAATGTAGTTTATAAATAGATAAATATATGTAATAATGTATGGTGCACTTTTCATTGGTGAAATGTGTTAAAATTTATGAAAAAGAAAATTATCTTGTGCTGCAAAGCAAAGCTGGCATGTTGTGAAGAGAGGAACTCATATAGGAGATCAGTAAAATAACTCAAAGTAGACCTTATTTTTAACCTTTGTACTCAGTTCCTGATGTTCCACCTATTCAGAAATGAACTTGAGAACTAAATATGCATTCTACTCAGTCCTTCACTTGGCTGTTCCTTCCAGCCTCTCTTCAAGGCAGTGACACACTCATATGAACACACACATTCACACACTGTACAGAGCTTCATAGCCGCCCGTTCAGATGATGCAGTCATTTTTGCTAGGTATTTAAATATCAAACATAAACATCTGGAAAATAAAAAAAAATAATTATGTAAAAGTTTGTATAGTTCAAATACAGGACAGCTCAGTGACATGCTTCCCAACAAGCATTTGACATGTATGTATATATATACATATATACACACACACATAATTCAGGCTGTAATGCTTTATATAACTAACAATACAACGTACATTTCATCATAATCAGCTCAGGCTTAATTGATCAGTGTGCAGCATAAAACTTTTTAGAATATGAACAGATTTCCCACTGTATACAATTGCAGTAAATGCTCACATGATTCATAATAACTCATAACTGACAAGAACTGTACAGCGTCAGATGTCATATGTATGCATAATAGTCTTTTTTTAAATGTGTTTCAGGAATATCTCATTAAAAATGGGGATTTTAAACTAGTCCATTTATTGTCTTTTTGAACACAGGTAATACCATAGTACAGTACACAGAAATGTCTACACACATACATGCACAAACGTGTACAGATAAGGTACAGCAACACTAACAACCTAAAACAGCATTAAATGAATCAAGAGAAAAAAATAAAAAATGCAGGATTATTCAAATGAAATAGAAAAGGTCATAGCACACATGTACTGTATATATAATATTCACTGGATCACAATAAAATTTGACATAATTATCAATTTCCATTTTCCCTTTTGACTTCTATTGTTTGTTTTTGTAGATGTCTACTATTTTCAGTATGCCATGTAGCATATTTTACATATTGAAAATGTGCATTGAAAAATCATATCACCTTTTCAAAAGGAAAATGTATGAAACAAAATAAAATAAATAAAAATGCACATATCAATATATAAGCTGTATATGTAGCTCAAGAATTTGCTGTAAAAACTGTTTCCACAAGCTTCTCTATCTTGAAACTATGACTGTTTTTTCTGTAATCACAGTCAGGTCTCTTGACGATCCAGTGGGTCATTCATCGGTGCGTGTGACATGAACAAATAGTGTGTCTCATACAGGCCTTGGATAGTGTTTGAATTCTCATTTGAAATGTGGACAGCGTGGCCCCATCTGTCTCACACAGGCCCTCTGAGCAGCCCTCAGTATCACACACTGCTTGATGGGAACAATACTTGCCTAATGGACCTTCAAGAGCTCATTTGTTTGAAGCAATTATTCCAAGGCGACTGTTTCTGTGAAGTTTCCCCTCAGACAGCACAGATTATTTGCTCCTTGCTTTAGAGAATGACTGAAGGGCATCTGAAGACATCCCATTTCTTTGCAGTTGTGCTGCAACAATAAAGAAAGAAAAGGTAAGACTCTGGGGAAAGCCATCTGCCCGCTCTGTGTATACACAGTTGGAAGGAATCAACCAATCAGCTCAGTGGCGGACTCAGGCTGTCTGAGGGGTGGGGGCAAAAAAGACACCAGTTGTATGTGGTGGGGCACCAGCGTGCCTGAAACTGTTCACTGGATGGACATTCTATTTTCCCCACCAGAAGGGCACTATAGAAGGCACTTTACCGTGTTTTCTCCACTGGTAGGACACTTCATAGGGTACGTTATCAGTGGTTATCATATTCATATTCATCATAGTTTTCTCCGCTGGAAGGGCACTACTCTCAAGGGCACTTCATCACATTTTTGACGGACTTTGAACCACTCTAGAGGGCACTATCATGTTTTCTCGACTAGAATGGCACTCAATCGTGTTTTGTCCACTGGAAGAGCACTCTACTTTGTCATGTCTTCTCTTAGAGACAGTTTATTATGATTTCTACACTGGAGGGGTGCTCTGCAGTACAATTTATCATGTTGTGTTGGACAGTGAACCACTCTAGAGGGCACTCAATCATGTTTTCTCTAGGGCACTGTAGAGGGCACTCCACTGGAAGGGCATTCTAGAGGTTATTTTGTTTCTCCACAAGAAGCATTTGAAAACTTATTTGGAATTTGGTTTCTCCACAAGAGGGACCCTCAACAGAGCACTTTTTCATATTTCTATTGGAAGGGCACCTTAGAGGGCACTTTATCATGTTGTCTTGGACACTGGACAGAGGGTATTTATCATGTTTTATCTGTCATAGTGGCATCCATGAGGGCACTTTTGCTGTGTTTTTTTCAATCATGGGGGCATCAGGGGAGGCATCTGCCTCCCCCCACCCCCACCCTGAGTCCACCAGAATCATCTCTCATTGTGCAAAAACAATCTCGAAAATGAAAGAGAAGTAGGCCTGAGTCAGCAGCAGGCTTCCTTTCAGTGGCCCAAGTGTTCATATCAAAATGGAGGTTGAAAAGTCCCCAAAACTGTGACACAATGATCGTATGTCTTTCTCCTTGCAACAGGGGCATAATTACAGATGACCTAGCTCCATTTAATACATCCTGACACCAGGCTCATCGCTCAGATTCACCACATCCTGCAGTTTTCCCATCCATAGGAGTCCAATTATCCTGCTTTCCCTCAGTCTTTCCAACCACACCGTCTCATCCAGTTTGGAGAATGTGCCAACATTTCAACATATACTTCAGCAGCGGCGGCACAGTCAAAGCAACAATGATAGCTAAATGCCTATTAGATGTGTCACCCACAGTATTGCTAAAATAAATTATCATTCAAAGACAGACAGCTACAGTGTGTTGACAACTGACACCTGACATGTGAGGAAATTAAATATCAAATTCTGCTTTTTATCAGTCAACTATTTTGGATTTCCAAACCTTCCCTCGCTCATCCTCCCCCAGACTGATCAGTGGAGTGCATTTGAAAACAGCCCTTAGCCAAGCTGAAAGGAGCCTAAGATGGGGGAAAATATCAAAATGGCTACAGAAGATGACAGGCCCAATGTGTAGCAAAGCCTGGATCTCTCAGCCTTATCCTTTGTGATTCCCTGCCTTTTTTTTCCAGCATATCAATCCCCCTGATGGATAAGAGTGAGAAGAGACAGCTCCTCCTGTTTCTCCTGTCTCTATTAGCTCCCTGGTGGATCTGCCTGATGTGAAGTGACTCCCGCTATAATCTCTCGCTAAGTTTGAATGTTGTACAACTTGGCATGATTTAACACAACTTCTCACACTCTTTTCTTAGACTTTTTGTCCCAGTCGATCGGCGGTGCAGTGGCACTCCTGCATCAGGCAATGAAGGAGCGATGCAATATTGTGGCCTCATACACAGAGATTCAGTAATGCAGTCAACAGTACACTGTAAAAATAAACTATTCCTTTTAACTTTAAAAGGTTAGTGTCTGGGTTGCCTTAATGATTCAAAACAAATAAATGCTTATTGTCAAATAAATTTGATATTAACATGTTTTGAGAAAATATGATCAATAAACTGAATACATTAAGTTGAGCCAACAACTGTTTAATCAAATGGACAAAAATTACAAATAAACCTGAGCATAAAAGTAGCTGCTCCTGATGGAGACACTTTGTTCTAATCTGCTACCCCTGAATTTATTACATTTTAGGAATTCAATACTAACCATCATTATTCACTCTGAAAAATGAGAATTATTGGAGCAACTTAAAAAAAAATGGTTCGTAATGAATTGAATTAAAATTGAAACTGAATTCATTTGTGAACAATTCTCTTTTTATGGTGTACAACCAAACTGAAAAAAGTTTGGTAACATTTAAAAAAAAATAACACAAATGAAAGCAGTTTTTTGTTTCTCAAATCAAATGAACAAGTTAAATTAGAAAGTATTTTTTACGTTGGTCCACTTTGACTTTCTTGTCTTTTTCTTGACTTTTTGTTTAGACTTTCAAACAATGCATGCTGGGAAGTCTGCTAATATGCTAATTATGTTTCTTTTGAAACTTAATTTAATGAGTTGACTGAACTCTGCACAGAACGTTCATTCAACTCATCATTTCAGGTTAAAATAACAAAAACTTCACGTTAGATGAACTCATGTTTATAAGTTCTGAATAGTTCTGAAAATAAATACTAGAAATTTGTTTACCTAACTTGAATAAATATAACTTGTATATTTATGTTATATTTATGTTATTTATGCATATGTAAATTCTGCAACAAACAATACCAAATGACATAGTTTGCTGATGTCATAGTGAATGATGGGAGCTATTTTTTTCTTTTTTTTTTCACCACCATTGATGATGAAAATCTATCTGATGCAATCCATCGGCTTCTTTCCTCACTCTCTAACATATCCTGTGTTTTCCATAGAAACTGGTAAGAAACGCGCTGTTATCCTGAATAAATTAGATTTCTCTGCATTTAAATATAGTTGGAAAAATTTGTGTTACTGTCCACATCTCAACAAAATATATAAAATATCTGGTGTTTTCAGACATTTTAATGGGGAAATATTACATATTATAACTTTAATGAGAAAAGATGAGTTGATTCCACTGAATTCCTGTATGATTTTATTTTTTATTTTTTTTGCAGTGTACACAAGCAGCTGCCTTATCCAGGCTGAATCCAGGTGGGAAATCATTCCCTAACAGTTCCCTTTCATAAGCACTGGTTGGGGCTTAGCTCTGCTGCGTTTATCCCAGCGCACAAATCACTTTTCAGAGTGGTCAGAAGAGCAAATAAATGATGAGAGTGACATCGAGGCTGAGGTCGGCTTTCCAGATGGAGTTCCCTGTAATCAATATTGTTTTGGTGGAAGAAAAACAGAAAAGCAGTGTGTGGTGATCTTGTGCCTGCCATGCATAAACACACTCCACCTTCACTGGTGAGTAATGTTTTGCTCCCTTTTTTTTGAAGAATCAGAATAAGTCCCCTTGACATAAAGAGCAGCATCCAATAGCTCACATAGAGTGATTGTGAAAAGGACTGAGGTGACTCGTTTCCTCCTGGATTCATACTGTATAACAAGCTCTCGTCTCGCAGTGTATTCCTAAGCGGTTGTTGCCAGCGACATACAGATATAGTGGAGCAGGATCCAAGTTTTGCCGGTCCCTGTGAGGCTGGGTTGGGGTGTGATGATCACAGGGGGATTAGCAGACAGTTGTGCGGGGTCCCCTGACGCGTTGAGAGAGAGCAGTCAATTAAAACATGAAGGAGGAGGACGGGTGCTCTGTGCGAATATAAAAAAATAAAAAGAAGACGAAGTGAGATGTAAAGACTTTGAGTTTTCTTGTACATCAACCATGTTCTCCTCTGTTGTGTGCTGCGTCTCAGTTAAAGCCCTCTCCGTCCTGAGGGGCTTTGAACCCCAAAGCAGCATGAACTACATGCCTAATTTGCGGTTTGACGACACAATGGATTCCCATCAAAACCTCACAGGTCTGACATCAGAAGCCACAAAATGATGAGACCATGCTCACTGTGACACTTCCACTGTGTCTATTTGTCTATATGTTCCCTTGTCTGTGTAATGGCATGATTACATTTGTTTGCATCTCTATGTGTTCCTAATTTTTTAAATGGGGTTCTGATTTAGTGATTTGATGGTAATCATACTATATAGTTTGAATAATTACACAGTTACTGTAAAACTGGTCAGCATTATACTGGTTGTGTGTGATTGCTGTGTGAAGCCTTTATTTTAGATGAGGTTAGATTCAGCTCCACAGAGTACAGGTAGTGAGACAATGAAATACAGTCTAAACAGAATTGCAAAAAGCAGTAAAGTGTGGAGTAATATGCACATGTACAGAATAAATCATAAGGTCTAGACATGAATACATTAATATATGCACTATGAACAGTATGATATGAATATAGTAAGTTAGGTACCAACACATTCTCTTTCCAGGTCGTCAAATATGGTGCTGCTTTGTCACACCCCTCTGCACAGACTTTAGCATATGAGACATTTCTGCCAGAAAGGCTTTTTAACATGTGGTAATGTTGTGAAACAGCAGCAGTTTGGTTAGGTTTAGGCACCAAAACTAACTGCTTTTAGGCAACAAAACTACTTAGGCAACAAACTACTTGATTAGGTTTAGATTAGGTTTAAGTGTGTTCATGTGACGTAAGTCACTTGGCACACTTAACTTTAAATAATATTGATTTGACCCTGGCCTCCTGGGTCCTGTGTTTGTGTAAAAAGAAGAATGGGTACAAAGGGTACCTTGTGCAGTCTATACGTCCCACACCACAGGGTGTCACAAAACATCAGTATTTAACAACCAGGAAATGAGGGCAAACTGCACAGTATGAAGAGTAGTGATAATGTGAAATGAATATGCTAAGATATATACAATATAGGGTGGACGTTTAGCTCAGTGGGTAGAGCGTCCGACCCATGTATGGAGGCTGTAGTCCTCTGCAGCGGCCGCTGGTTCGACTCCCGCCTTTGGCCCTTTGCTGCGTGTCATCCCCTCTCTCTCTCTGCCCCCCTTCCTGTCTACTCTTCAGCTATCACTGTCAATAAAGGCACAAATGGCCAAAAAAATTACTTAAAAAAAAAAAAAGATATATACAATATAAACTAGACAAACAAGATACTGTGCAGGTGTGGGTAATACAAGTAATAATGAGACATTATATACATAATAAAATGCAGGGGATATGATATGAATACAATGTATTCACTATAGATAAGCTATGTACAGTATAGACACATACAGCATGTTTAGTACAGTTAAGTGTATGCACAGTAGTGTGGCAGCAGTAAGTAGGTATGAGCCAGTACTCAGTGAGGCAGAGACGGTCATAGTGCAAATGTTCAGTCAGGCAGACACTAGACTCACAAGTCAGTCTTTGAATGCTTTGCTCAAAGAGACTGAACTTTCTGTTGCTAAAAGTGGGAAAAGTGGAGCATTTAAAAAGAAAACCTCCATTGCCGAACAGTCCAAATTCTTTAGGGCGTCCCTTCATAATGGCGTGATGACATTGTGTGAGCATTGTTTCTGGTAAGGCGTGTCCTTGAAAAAAAAATGTAAGGGGTGTTTAGTTGTAAGCAGCTGTACTCCCTGCCGTTTAAACAACTACCTTGCATTTAGAAATCCCCAGTCTCTGTGGGACGAGGCAGAGACAGTCCTAGTGCACATGAACCTTAAGGGGAAGCTGTTCCTAAGCTCCCCGGTCCTGGAACAGGGAGTCCTATAGGGTCTCCCAGAGGGGAAAAGGGCAAAAGTCTCTGACTGAGATAAGAGTTGTCTCTGATGATGCTGCACACCCACAGCCAACAGTTGTGCTGAAAAGCCTCTATGACAGGGAGCAGAGTGATGGAGTTTTTCACCAGATTGTGCAGTGCATTCTTGCTGAAGACAAAGCAGTTGTCACACCATACCGTGATGCAGTTGATTAAGATTCTCTTAATGGGGCCATAGTAGAAGTTAATCTTCTTGGCCATGGTCAAAGTTGTTGAGAGAGTCCATGAGAGGACCTCAGGGAGTGGGTGGATACCCAGAAACATGAAGCTGGCATCACACTCAACCTCCATCCCACTGATATGAACAGGGTTGTGTCTTTGGTCTTTCTGAAATCCACTAGGCTCTTTGGTCTTCTTTGTAGGGCCAAGCTAGTATCCATTCACCATGTCACAAGGTGTTGGACTTCCTCCCTGTAGGTAGACCTGTTGTTGCTGAGGCCAACCACCATGTCATCTGCAAAATTTGTAAGGGTATTGGAACCATGTAGCAGTAATAAGAAGTCAAGGAGAGGTCTCAGCACACAGCCCCGTGGGACTCACTGTTCAGGGTGAGGGCTGAGGAGGTGTGGTTGTCTAACCTAACATAATCACAATGATACTGTTAACATGTTGATATGAACATGTTAGCAGCTCAAATAATTACTGGGTTCATTATCTTAGTTTAGGCAGGAAGGTGTTGGACAAATTTAAATTTTGAACTTGTGGTGGCACCAGATGAAAAGGGCTCATCCAGGTTATTAAGATAAATCATGTGGTAACCCTTAATGTCTCTTTTCTTTTGTGCCAGTCCATCCATTTGTTGAGATGTTTCACAAACCGACCAACAGGCCAGTGTTGCTTTCACCAAAGCTACATGTGGGTAAAGATTTTGATCTCAGAATTAATGTTTCTTTTAATTTTGAGACTCAAAAAATGAATTGAACAGTTTTGAAATGTGTGCGCCTCTGGCTTTACTAAAACAAAGAGACATGGTTTATATTTGAGGTGGCCAGTGTAATCATTCACATTCAGTTGTGATCTATTCTATATTTCCACCTCTGTGCCAAACTTTACTACATTTTCAGTACATTCTCAAAAAATAGCAAATTTCAGCTGCTAAAATTCAATTTTATGCTATGGGATTTGAACTGTTGTGACTATAATCTGCGTATTGATAGAACATCTGAACTATGCAAAGCTTTGTTTCAATGAATTGACATGTGTCATAGCCAGAGTATTTTATTTTGGCCTACCATAGGTTAGCAGGCTCATGTGTCAGGATAGACAACCTCTATCAGAGGCCATTTTGTTCACTGAATGTCACATTTAAAGAGCTGTCCCTCCACCCCATCTCACTGTTACTGCACATCAGTAATGTAAGAAATTTGCAGCTTTTTTTTTTATTTTTTTTTAATTTTTTTATCATGTCACTGATACCAAACAACAGGTGCTGGGAAGAAGAGTGACAGAGCCTGCAGCCGTTGTGAAATGAAGTGATTAGCCATCTTAATTAGCTGTCGTCTTTGGCCCTGGCCTTCTCTGCATGATGGAAAGTTGTGCTCCGAGGATCAATAGGGAGTAAAACAACAGCCACCCACAAGCCTCCTCTTAATCAACCAGTCCTCAGCTTGGAAGCTGAAAAACAGAGAGAAAGCGAGGGTGTGCAGGCTGTTTAGGATAGAGGACACTGCTTGCCCTCTCTATTGGCATCTGTTCAGCTCATTATTCATCCAGTCAATAGGTGTTTCACTTCTTGCTTTTTACATCAACTATTGTTGAACTCAACACCTTTGACCTCTTCTGTGAATCAATATTAAAGGAAACCATACTGCAACGTTTAATTGGATAATAGAGGAATAACCACCGTGGTCTTTCCATTTCTCCAACCACTGGTAACCAGAGTCAGTCCAGATCCTTTAACTGCCCTTATTCTGTCTGAACCCCAGTATTGCACAGTGCATGTACATACTACATAGTATTCTGCCAGGAATGTGTGTCTCCAGGTCTGGGAACAAGACGAATCTCTTTTCATTTGCTCTGGCAGACATGTCCAAAACTCCTTTCCTTCAGACAGAACTCCACCCGCCCCTTGAATCCAGATGGACCAATCACAACCCTTTATTTAATATTGGCAGATTCTACTCAAAGATTCACAAAAGAGTGTCACCAGTCCAAATTTTAAACGTCACATGTTACATGTTTTGCTGCTTTGATTTGTTGTAGGTCTATCCAATTGCACCCACTCAGCGGGTCCAACACAACACCTCCGGCTCCTGAAACTCAGATCAAACTGTCAAACGTGGCAGTGCTGATAACATATGGACTGAATTGGACTGAGTTACTGAATTCCCTATGTCTTGCCTCATATGTTTTCACACATATTTAAGTGTACTGTTTAGCTGTAATAAGAGAAAAGTCGACCGGCCATTTTGGACCAAACATTGTCACACATTTTGTTGCTCTGATTGGTTGTAGGTCTATTCAGTTGCGTGCAGAGGCATTTTGGTCTCCGTGCATTGATAACTGTCCTTGGAAATCACAATTGAACTGAGAGTTTCCAGACTACACTTTTGTGTGTTAGTCTTGATGCCAGTCTATATATTTGGAGATTGGCCACTGCAGTGTGTTGCTGGATGATGTTGAACTGCAAGTATCTATTTTTTTCGCTACATCATTCAGCATTTGCAGCACATAGCAAAATTAAAACAACAGATAGGAAAGAAACAAAAACAAGCAAAGAATGATAAAGATCCAGATAAATAAAAACAAATTTAAAAAATGCAAGAATAAAATTACAACAATACAACAATAAAATTAAAGTTATTAGAATAAAGTAAAAGGAACACTGGGATAAAGAATAATTTAAAAAAAACAACCTAATGATTGAGATTAAAAGACCAATATTATAATATTACTCCCAAATTAACAATTAAAAGCCAGACTAAAAAGACTCGTCTTTACTTTCCTCTTAAAAATACAGAGAGAGCTTGCTGATCTAATGTCCAAAGGCAAAGAGTTCCATAGTTTGGGGGCATGAAAACAGAAGACACTCACACCAGTACTTTTGTGGGACACATGAGGAACATTTAGAAGAAAAGCAGCAGAGGACCTCAGTGATCTGGCTGCAATGTAAAATGAAATAAGATCCCTGATGTATGGAGGAGCAAGGTCATTCAAAGCTTTATAAATGAGTAAAAGAAATTTAAAATAAATTCTAAAAGTGGCAGGTAGGCAGTGAAGTGTTTTAAGGAGTGGAGTAATGTGATCATGTGATTCTTTGTTTTAGTTAAAACTCTGGCCGCAGCATTTCGCACTAACTGTAGTTTCTTTAGTGACTTTTTGGGTAGGCCAGTAAAAAGTGAATAGCAGTAGTCTAAATGGCAAGATATAAAAGCATGGATGAGAATTTGTGCATCCTTCTGAGTTAAAAAGGGTCTGACTTTAGCAATATTTCGAAGATAAAGATAAGTTTTGATTATGTTGTTAAAATGAGAATTATAATTCAAATCTGAATCTAAAATCACTCCTAAATTTGTGATGCTGCTTTTAATCTGTCCGTTTAGACCACCAAGCATTGAGTGCAGTCTTTCTCTTTCTGCATTTGGTCCAATTAAAGGAATCTCAGTTTTGTCCTCATTTAGCTTTAAAGAGTTCTTGCTCATCTAAACATTAATGTCAGTGAGACAGGCGATGAGTAGATGTAGTGAACTGGGATCATTTGGTGAGACAGAAATGTACAGCTGTGTGTCATTAGCATAAAAATAAACACAGTGGTGATTAATGATGTTTCCTAGTGGAAGCATGTATAATGAAAACAAAATTGGCCTGAGAATGCTTCCTTGAGGAACACCATAATCCATACAAAAAGTCCATGACACATGATCACCTATCTACCTGTTAAATAAGACAGAAACCAGGCTAGTACATGGTCAGAAAGAACCACCCATTTATCTAGTCTGTCAATTAAAATTTTATGATCAATATTTTGGTTCATCATCAAAACAAACATCTCTCTGGTGATGGTTGGATTTCCATGGAATTTGTGGTTGGTGGATTTTCATTGACCACAGCGGCTGATCCCTGACCAGGCCAAAGTATCATTTGTCTTTAGACCCACAAATTGAAAGCACCAATTACTACAGTATATACTACAATATTTGTAGAGACTAACTGACTAAAAATACACTGCACATTAAATGACAGTATGAAATACAAATACAAGGTATGAAGGTAATTTCTTATCATCATACAGTACACAAACATGCAATATAATTAATATAATTCAGAACAGCACAGGAAATAAATATAAAACAAAACAAAATAAATTAAATAAAGCAATATATACAGTTATTTACATACTGTATATACAGTACATATACAAGCAGTGTGAGTATTTCAAATCAAACTCAAGTACAAATACTGTTACAATGCTAAAATATTACTCAATTACAAATAAAAGTACTGGTGTTAGAAATATACTTAAGTAAAAGTACAAAGTATTCATTGTAAAAACTACTCTTAATTCAACGTGTACTAAATACTCCATGATTTTGAAAGTAATTAAGTAGATTACACATTGTGATGCATACTTAAGTACCCGTAGATGTACAGACTCAAAAATCTACTCATACAAGTAGAGGTACCCCCCAAAAAATTACTTAAACTAAAAACTACTTAGTCATTTGAGTATTTGTAATGAGTTAGTTCCACCCCTGTATACAAGCATATACTCAAAACTCAAGCGTAGGTCTTTTTGTCTTTCATCTAAACCTTTTCATTATTTGACTGTAGCAAGTTGCACTCCCAAGAAGCAGTGTCATTTCGTGTCTCATATCAAAAGGTAGCTATGTTGTTTTTACTTTAGATACCAATTTTCCCATCTTAAGCAGGTATTATTGCTTTCTTCACTGCAGCTCTAGCAGTTGCACTCTGAGCACGAGTCAAAGTGTCATCCCCATGCCAAACACACAGCTCAGTTTTGTCTCCTGGAATCACTGGGCGCGCTGTCCCTGGCTCTCTCTGTCTTCTTATACGTGGCTGTGTTCTGCTTGACCGTGGCTCAGCTGTGCTTCCCTCCAGGGGGGCTCATTTGTTAGACTCCCTCCCTGTGCTACTCTAAAGCAAGAACTACTTGCTTACATATGGCCCTCAATTAGTTTGGTTACTGTGGGGCTCGGAGACGCTGCACTGGAAAATGTACTACAGCAAATGATTGACACATTATTGTTTATAGCCAGAGGAGCTTGTGACTGTTGTTATTGTCCTCTCATTAGTGCTGTGCAGATAGTGAAAATCACTGCATGATGATGATCTAGTTTGCTGCAGAGCTCTAACTGCTGAAGCTAATGCTGAGCTCAGTGGTAAAACAACTGTAGTTGGTTACTTGTCTTGAAAGATTTAATTCTGCATTTTTATTTTCACTCCTAAGAACCCTGTCTGTCATCTTAAATTGATGGCTAACTATTGCATCTTAGGAGAATATTCACTGTTAATAAAAAAACAGATATCGATTCATTTTTAAAAATGTATTTATTCATACAGTGGAGGTGGCAAACTAATTTCATCCCTGAGCCTCTGCAGGTCTTCCACTAAGGGCCCTATTACACCGCCGTGCAGTAACCATTCTGACAACCGCCGATCTGCCCGAGCAGTGTTTCCCAAAGTTTTTTCCTGGGGAACCGCTTTTTTAAAATGATAAATCATTGTGAACCAGTTCACAACAGGCTTTATCAATAAATCTGGGGAAAGCTGATTTGTGTATTACTGAACATTCCTGGCCATACCATTTCCACATCACCTTATATTATTTTGAGGCATGCATATACACATACTTTATAATAAAGCTAAATGCATATAGTCTGAGTAAACAGGACATTTAAATCTTTTTATTTACTCTCATCAAAAAAGCAAACCTCAAAAAAGTTGAGATAACTCAAAACTTCAAGGCAATTTACCTGAAAGACTTTACTCAATTTTTGAAATACAATTTTCCTAAAAAATCAATCAATCAAATTCAAGTTTATCTGAAGAAGAAAAGTAAATTATCTCAACAAAACATTGTTAGTTTTTTAAGAGTTTGAGTTGGGCTCAAACCTCAAAATCTATTGAAGTAAGTTGATTCTTTTGGAAGTTTGCCGTGCAGGACATTTTAGCCTCCTTCATAAACGAGGTTCTTGTTTTTTTTCTCTCAAATCTTAATATTTTAAATGCTTTATATAAGATGTACTGCAGATATAAATCTTAAATTTTGCAGAATTTCTTCCATAGTGTTTTATTTTTTAAGGGACAAAAATAAAATCTCCTGAGACCCATCTGTGGGTCACGACCCAGTCTTTAGGAATGACTGTGCTACAATGTTCCCCCAATAGCAAAGCGTCCCGGCTGCATTGACAGGCAGGTGATTTCGTGAATGTCATAGCATCGGTACAACACACCCAAAAGTCCATAATGCGTGTAGTAGCTTGCAAAAAAAAGGGGGCACAATAAAGTTGGGGGTAAACATGTCTCTATTGTTAATAATTCCACAAG
>JAJHUR010123568.1:0-14207 GCA_027495735.1 Lutjanus campechanus | reverse complement strand
TGTCAGTCAGTTTAAGAGTGACATCAGGTTTAAAAACTGTGGTTTGATATTTTTGACGGTGGGGTCAAGGCACTCAAAGAATAAATTGGGAAGAATAACTGTAAAAAACTATAATAATCAGCTTGTGCTTTGGAAGAAATGTCTGTTTCTGTGTCTGGAAAAATAATCACAAGGCGCCAAGGCCTTTAGTCCCACTTTGTCTCTCATCTCATTGTTTCACCATACTGTGTATTTCCTGCGCTCCCTGGAGCCTCGCTGTCCTAACGAGGGGTGGCGATAAATAAATAATTGGCAGAATTTGGGACAATTATGCTTCTGAACTGACATGTTTCACACACAGGCTGTCCACACTACTGTAAATCATCCGCACTGCATCTTATTGTGTGTGTGTGTTTGTGTCGTCATCGCTGAGCGTGCGATGGTTCGGCCGGACAAATTTAGACATTCAACGCACACACATTTACCACGACACTTGCCAAGGGCTGTCAGATAGAGGGCAAAGGGATGTGTGGGCCTAATGAGAGCCTGGCCAGGAGTCAGGAGCTTTATGAAGTCCCTGAGGTGAGTCCTGAACTGGGGCGAAACCACTGTAATCCATAACCCAGTGACACTTATGATTGTTGGCTGCTCGGCTCTCTCGCTGGAGCTGCAGCACATATTTCATCAGAGGGGAGAGAAAAAAAACACACACTGAGGAGATTATAATCGTATTAATCAATTCTTGTTTAGAGAGCGCTTCATGGTTCGTCTTGAAGCCGCTGCCAATTCATCTCTTTTAATTTGAGGCACGTTTTTTTGCGGACGAGTTTAAGTGTTGTCTCATTATCTTTAACTGGCCGACGAAAAGGGCCTCTCCGCGGTCCCTCAGGTGCCGCGTGTGGAGCCAGAATGATGTGATGGAGAGCCGGGATGATATCAGTGACACAGAGGAAGTATTGGATACATGGACGAAGAGACAGATGGAGAACGAGGACCAGAACAAATAATGTGTCAAATAATGTCTAATACATGCACACACACACACACATGCACAAGTATGAGAACATTTATTGAGTATATGGAGGGTTTTTCAAGGCTTACATGGTTAGAGTTGGTGTTTATGTTTAACTACAGTCATATTTACTAGAACTGCAATCATTAATCGTTGATGAATCGATTATTAAATCAATCGCCAACTATTTTGATAATTCATTAAAAAGTCTGAGTAATTTTATTAGGGAAAAAAGTAAAAATTCTCTCATTCTGGCTTCTTAAATGTGAATATTTTCTGTTTTTTTTAACTCCTTTATGACAGTAAACTGAATATGTTCGGGTTGTGGACACAACAAGACATTTGATGATGTCATGTTGGGCTTTCATAAAAACACTCATCAATATTTTTCACTATTTTCTGATACTTTATAGACCAAACAACTAATCAGTTAATCGAGAAGTGATCGTTAGTTGCAGCCCTAAGATTTTCTGAGTTTGTGTAGTTTTTCTTACACTGTAAAAATAAACCATTTGTTTTGACTTAAATAAAGTTAGTTCCCGGGCTGCCCTTTAATTTCAAAAAGACAAAATGGTGTTTCGACCTTATTCTCAACATCTAAAGTAAAACTTCTCGGGTGTATTTTTTTAGGCCTGGAGAAAATACTCAAAGTTCAGTTTGATTCTTGACATTTTGATTTTATTCTCAAATACAAAATAAAATTTTTTTTAAAAATCCCTATACAAAATTTTTAAAAAATAATTTAAAAAGCCCCTTATACTTACAATATTAGATAGAAAATTACATACATTATTAAGTATTTTTTTATTTAAAAAAGTTGAAATGGTATACTTATTCTTGACTTTATTCTCAAAATAAGAAAATCTTCCTCCTCTGATTTATTTTTTCTTTTCAACTTTATTCTCAACATTTTAACTTTATTCTTGACATTTTATTTTCATTCTGAAAATTACTTTTCTGTAATATATGATAATTTCCTCTGATAATGAGTTGATTGAACTCAACTCACAGCACATTCATTAAATGCATTGTTTTAAGCCAAAAGACTTCAAGTGAGAAGGCCTCATGTTTATAAGTTCTATAAGTGTTATTCTTACTTTAAATTTTTCAAAACCTAAACTTGTATATTTGTGTTAACTTAATGAGGAAAAATGAGTGGATTCCACTAAATTCCTGTCTGTTTTTTTAAGTGTATACACGAAGTTGAACAGACCCAGAATTTAGCCTTTAAGTGTCTTAACCACATTGTGTTTTATTATACAATATAATATTGTGTTGGAAATGCAAATTGATATGAGAATTGAATAGATTAAACTTGTCTGGCCAAAGCAGGAAAATTGTCCTTGGTTTCACCCAAAATGTGGACATCAACGTCCCAAAAATAAAAAAGAGCATATTAACAGAAAAAGATCTCTCAGTCACTCAGGGTGCACAGCCTTTACTTTCACATTATAAAATATATTCTAAAACTTTGTTGCTGTATGCTCCTCCATATTTTTGTAAGTGTGCTCCTGTTGCCCCCCCCTTTTTTGACAGAATGGAAAAAAAAGAGGATTTGAAAGATAGACAACACATCCTGTCTGTGTGGGGGATTGATGGTACGTGCAGCTACGACAGATGCAGAAATTACTGAAAACACAGATGTTTCTCTGCACAGTTCAACGGAGGAACGTGACTCTGAATGCAGATACGGTGACGTTTTGTGACATTTATTGTTGTTCACTTCGAATGAAATCCCACATGTTCCTTTCCCGTTATAAAAGAATGCTACATCAGTCTGCTTATTTGGCAGCAAAAATGTGTTTTGAATTTTCCCTTAAGGAAACTAATAGATACTTTTTTCTTTTTTTTATCATTTCCATACTTTTTGTTGGTCTTGAGTCATTAAACTGACTTGCTAGAAACACAGAATTCCTAGATATACTAAAACTGTACTGGAAGTATATTTTAAAACACTGAAGTCTATTTTTTTGTTCCCCAAATTAATTAGTTTGGTCTCGTTCAACTTGGGCCAATCTGAGCCTGTGATAATTTGTTATATTGCAAACAAAAAGTATGAAATCGTCTAGACTGTCATAATACACACATGCATGCACAATTTACAATAAATCTTAATGTCAGCACAGCACTTCAGTCTGGCTTGAAGACTAGACACAACTTTCCACTTTTGATTATGATAGCAGAAATTGTGCTGAATGCACTTACCGCTTCTGCACCGGACCGCACAACTGTTTCCCCACACAGTTATCCAATAGAGTAAATAACATTATGAAGCTTAGGGAGCCATCTAATCAATTTCTGCAGAGTTTGATGACAAGGTAGAGTAGAGCGTGGAGTCAGGATCGTATTACTTGTTACACTGACTGGACTGGACCGAGACAACATCAGCTCAATTGGTCTTAATAGCCTGAGCGCTGCTTCACAAGGTCAAAAGAATGTCTCGCAGAGGATGAAAATGTGTGTATGATATAATGCATTGTTGGAATACTGTGCATGCTAAGAATGTTTCCTGCCTCGGGACACTCAGAGAGTTTGCAGACTGGTTTAAACCTGCAATAATTTGATCATGGGGTGACAACAGTGCGTAATGTACAGTACTAGGCATGTGAAATGGCATCAAACTCAATAGACTTTGTGTTCTCAATATTTCTTTGGAGTAGAATCAAATGAAGGGAAAGTTTTGTTATGATCATATCATAAATGCTGTATTTAGTGCAGGCATTTGAGAGAAAAAGAAATACCACAGAAAATCTGACAAACTCATTCAAATCTATCAGAAGCGCACTATGAAAATGAAAGTTGAGAAAACTCATTTTTTGAGTTTTGAATGAAATTCATAAGTTTTGAAATAAGATCAAAATCAAACTAACTAAAATCTTGCAGACGGATCACTTTGTTGAGATAATTCACCTTTTTTCCTTTAGATAAACTTGAATCTTTTAATTTTAGAAACCCTCTCAAACAATTAGCATTTCATAAATTGTCCACAGTGAGCTGTGACCCTGATTTGTTGTTATTTGGGTGCTTGAAAATTAAATGGCTGTAGTTGAAAAAAATAAAAATAAAAATTATTAACCATTATTTACTTTGACCTCAATGAGTTCACTCAACAATTTTTGAAATACAATTTTTAGGGGGGAAAAGGTTTATAAAAAGAAAGGTAAATTATTTCAACAAAACATTATTAGTTGGGCTCAAAACTCAAAAATCTATTGAAGTAGGTTGCCTTGAAATTTTGAGTTATTTCAACTTTTTCTTTTGTACAGTGTAGCAGTTCTTAACCATAACCTGGTGCCTCTTTTTCACTTCCTAAGATAATCATTTGAATCAACATCACTACAGTAGGCTTCTTGTATATGAGGCACCATAAGTTGACACTAATCCTTATAAATGTTGGCTTTACTTAACATGAATTTAAAACAAAAAAAAGCACTTTTACTTTACTTTCAACAGATCCATGACTGCCAAAGTGACACATAAAACTTTTTGAGGAATACATTAAGAATGAAATGATAAATATTGCAAGAAAACAAACCCACTCGGTCAATTTGACCCACTTGTGCATCTAAGGGTTAAGAATTTCCCTTTGCAGATGCGCTGCACTGCATCCAACTTCATGTCTCATGTAAAACACAGTTTCTGTGATGTATGATTAATACTTTCCTGAAAAACCTGTTGTGTCCAATCTGAGACATGTCTTCTGCCCTCTGGTGGATTATCGGAGCACTGCAGGCAGCAGCCGGCCTGTGAGTGCAAAATCCAACATGGCTGCCTTCACGTTGTCACTCCCGCAGGGAAACTGGTGCTAATTTTGAAAAAGTCACAGTGAGAATAGCAGTCATATTCTTACTAATATTTCAAAATGAATATTTACTGGTCTTAGAATTACTCAGTATTTCATGCTTTATTTTATAGAAAAGTTGTGTTGACAGTGTGAATCCCTCAATCATTATTCTCCTGAATTGTATGATGCAGTCTGCATTCAGTCACAAATACACAGTTACATAAACTAATCAGCAATTGACATGTTGTCTTTAGATACATTTCAAGTGAAAATTGAGCTTTTTATTCATGCAGCCTGCTCTCATTATAATCACTTGGGCATTGCAAACAATTATCAGCAAGTGAGCACTTACCAATAATTATCTTTTAATTGATTTTTACTTTTGGAATAGAATAAAACCTTTATTGTCCACTGGGGTGGAAATTTGTCTTGAACAATACCTCGGCTTTCACGATCTGTATGTTATATTGAACAAGTCAGATTATAGTAATCAAGCTGTTTTTGCCAGCAGCAAGGCGAAATAAAAAGGTTCCTGTTTTTGTTTTGTTTTTTAAAGAAGAAACAAACCAATTAGAATGTGACAAATTTCCCACAAGCAGTGAACATTTGTTTTTGTTTCTAAAATAAAAAATATTATGATTAATGAACTTTCATAAATGCCCGATGAATCAACTTGATACAAGCTAAATATCATAAATGTAAATTATGCAGATTTTCTTTCTTTTTTTTTCTTTCTTTTTTTTGATTTTTTCAAAATTCAATAAACATGCCAGTTTAAAAAAAATCTAATTAAAAAAATATTGAAGCCTTTGTGGGGACATCAGACAAAAAGACATGCAATTAAATGGGCGGCAGATGGGAAATTTTGGCATCGCTGATTCCAGTATTTTTCAATACTTTCTTCCACTTGGATTTCTTAAAACTTTTGATATGTGGCATATTGACAAGACTGAAATAATTGAAAGAGTTTTTGTTGCAGTTTGTTTTGGGGGTCGCGTCGTATAATCCCTCAACTAAAAGCAGAATGCGGAGTCAGGATCGAGGCTGCAGCTGCACAACATTGTGACCATTTCATTGTGTGCGTGTTGCATGTTTGTTCTTGACTTTGTTGCGTGTACGTGCCTGAGTGTGTGTGAGTCTGAACGTGTTTGCCCTCTCATTACAGAGAGGATTAACCATCAGGGAGGCTGCGAGCCCAGAGAGCGGTAAAACAAGGCAGCGTCCTCAGAGACATGTTTTATTCACCCACGTCTCAGTTCATTTTCACCTCTCCTCTGTCCTGACGCGCGGTGTCAGCTGTGCCCCAGACGGCCCTCCCACTGTTCATCTTTTATTGTCGTGCCCGCACTAATCAATACCGAACACTGAAGAACAGAAAGGGATGCTGTCGAGGCTGAGGTGACGGTCCACCGCTGAATACAGGTGCTGTTTTCCCTGTGTAAGACCGACTGACTGACTAAAATATTCAGAAGTGAAGAGGAGAACTGCTCTATTACTTTGCAGAGCAGTGGGCAGGAAAGTACACCAACAGGGAGTGAATTTGAGGTATTATAATTCTTGGATATCAGCTCCCTCTGCTGGCCGCGTCCCACTTCCCTGAGGGTCCAACAGGAAACTGATTAATAGTTTAGTCATTAAAATTGCACTCTCATTCTGAGCAATTGCACTGAACATAAGAGTGGAATACAAAATTTAGTCCATAGTGATCAAGAAGTTGCAAGCAATGAATAATAAGTTAGACATTAAACTATTCAACTGAAAGATTGATGATTTTAAGGGGTTTGATTCTTCAAATATTAAGTTCTAACTCGGGGAATTAGCTGCAATTCAGATGTATTGCATTCTGTGGTAGTATGTTGCTGTGATGGAAACTCGTGACAACAGTTTTCTTTCATTTTCGCCTTTTAGAATCTCATACATCATCTGAGAGATCTTATATTTCTTATGTTTAATTTTTAGGGGGGGGTAAAAAGTGCAGAGTACAGTGCAGGCAGAGTTTTCCCTCCACTCATTGGATCTGACTGACAGGATGATTGCAGGCTCTGTTCACAGCTGCAGCTGTGGCAGCATGCATCATCTCCACTCAAAGTGTTCGCACATCTTCTCATGCCGTGTTTTACATCTGTCAGTATCACAACATCATTTGGTGCAGAAACGGGAGAATTCTGACAGAAAGCAGCTTGTTTGAACGCCGGCCAAGGGGAGAGTCTGAGCGTGTGGAGTGTCTGTGGAGTGGATGAAAATAAACAACCTGAATATGGAATTAATTCCAAATCAAAATTTGAATTTTATCACGGTTTTATGATGAGCTGATACCAGGCCAGCATCACAGTTTTCCTGTTTTCACATCTTGAACAATTACAGAAGAGGCAAGAGGCCTCAGAGGGAAGTGGGGGAAAAAAAATCTGGTGATCCTGGCTGTGTGGCCACATGTGCTTCAGCTCTGATCTCTAACTCGTTGTGCACTGAAATAACAGGAATTTTACCCCATTACCCTTTAATACATCTATATTATTATTGCAAAATAAGAGAAGAATAAGAATAATGTAAATGTAATTAAAAATGTGTATATGCTCCTTTTGCACATTTGGATAGTTAAGATTTTTTATTTCTATCACATATTTCACTTTTTCCAGTGCATTTATTATGTACATTATAATAAGAATGCTGATCTTAGAGTTAATATTTAATATTGTTAACATACTATATTGTACACTCTGTAATGTTTTTTATATGAAAACAAAACTTTTAGTTGGGCAAATATCTGCCTCCTGATTGGGTCACCTGATGGAAAAAAACAACAACTGAAATACTGGTAAATGTGGAGCCAGGAACGGATTTTTCCCCAAAAATAATTCCACCCATTGGATATAATCTGTCTCGCCCAATGTCAGCTGGGATCGGCTCCAGCCCCCCCCGCGACCCTTCAGGAATAAGCGGTTACAGAAAATGGATGGATGGATATAATCTGCACGAGGCACTCTATTCAATCAGGGGAATAATTTTAAACAGCAAAATATGGGTTTGGCTGACTTTTTATTGCACAAATCTGGTTTCAGAAAATGCGAACTTTGAAGCAAGTTTACTTTTTTTCATATTGGATTGAAGTTCTGCCTGCATCATTTTTCTAAATTACTTTTTTTTGTTTGTTTATGAAAGAAAGAAAACTTTGTTGTTGTAATACTCATTTTTGCCACAGGAGGCTGAATTTAAAAGAAAAATCCTGGCAAAACTTTTTTTTCCCCACCTAAAATAAGTAAATTAATACTTAATTTAAAATAACTCGAAAAAAATCAATAAAGTTAGAAGTTAGAAAGATTATCTTGGTAATTATTTTTTCACCTGTTCTTAAGTCACAGACACAGGAGAGAAAACTAGTTAGATCAGAAAATGGTTCACTTTTTTCTCCACTTGCCTCTCGGGGCTTCCGTAAACACTGGTCATAACAGCAATAAAGTGTGACATTGAACTGACACACTCATACAAAACTTCAAATGCTCCCCTTTGTTTTACACCAGTTTCACATGTGCTGAGCATTAAACCCAGTGTTCATTCATCCGCCGGCCTGTCAGAAAAGATGAAAACATCTTTTAAGTCAGTGTAGCAGCTACACACACATGTGTCTATTACCATTCGCTCTATCTGCACGGGATCGACGCAGATGGCTTACACACGGATATCGTGCTCCGATCTTCCCAGAGCTCTTATTACTGGAGCTCATATATCACTCTGACAGAATATTTAAGTTTGAACGCTCGTCCTTCGATAGGTAATAAATAACGGTCAACTTTTGTCGTTAGCTGGTTTACAAAACAGGCTGCTACAGTTTACCTTCACGTCTCAAATAAGTGCTTATGAAGAGCTTCTTGAAATGAATAACAAAGTCTGCAAAATGTGTAAAATTTACATGAGGTTACAAGGAGCATTAAGGTCAAGGCCTTAAACTACTGGCCTTAAATTTCCTGTGATCATAATCTTAGTCTTTTTTTTACTGTCTTTGGCGATAACATCACTTTCTACAAAAGTCTGCAGAAAACAAACCAAGAAATAAGTCTGATGAGGACTTATGTGGGACCTGCAAATGATACAGTTTAATGTACAGGTTGTGCAGTAACACATACATAGAATCCATCACTGTCAATGTAAATCTAAGCAGGCTGTAGTGTGTAAACATGCATACTGTACATAGCCAACTACTGTATATAGAAACTTATCACATTACCCATTCAGTATTCATTCCTGCACTCTTTGCACTCTTAAACACCCTTACATTTTTTTTGGATTCCTGGAAACTTATATATAGACATTGTATAATATTTCTGTTTTTGTCTATTTGTTTTTATATAGATGGACAAAAAAAATAACTGTCATCATTATTCCAGTGTAGTTAGAAATTATAATTTCTGTTTGTGGCCAGAATTGGTTTATTGTATAACATCCTCCACATTTTAGCACCACAACCTCTCAGGCGTTTTGTAACAAGAGCTTCCTCTAGAGGGGACTGTTATGTTAAGTTTTGGGCAAAACTGCCTCTCAGATGAGGCAGCTGTGATGTGGAGTTCTTCACCGCTGAGTATCAGAGACTGCAGAGCGTTGAAACATTTTAAAGTGATTTTGAAAATGTGGTTGAAGGACAATCGGGTCTGTATGAGTCACTGAGCTGAAAGACACTGAATACAGACAATACTGGTCCTGAGTGTTTGGTTTGTCATTTCTTATAGTGATGAACTCTCTTTTCTGATAGTGTTGTGATTGCTGAGGCGGTCGAGTAGGATTTTAATATTGTTTCTCAGTTGTTTGTGTCAGGATGTTTTTCATGTGGTGTTTTTTTGTCTGTAAGTGTTTTCATCATCTGCTCAGGGACTACAGATGAATATTAGATTACAATACATATTGTGCATGGTTCCTGCTGAATAAATAAGTAAATAAATAAGTAAATATTTATTGATCAACTTGTATATACAGGTAGATGATCCTTTAATGTTGTTGTCTCCTTAATTTTGTTCAGCTTTGCTGTCCTCGTTTAGTCAAACATTGTTCTTGGAAAGCTCATTCTGATTCTGATCATCACTGTTGTAGTCAGCTGATGTAGTTCATGCATTACTCTCAAGCATGGACTGTGAAATAAAGATGGACAGTGCGTCTCCAGTTGCTCCCACTGTACCAAAATGAAGCCAAAATATCCTTCAGTCTCGTGCTGGTGATGTCTTTTGGAGCCAGAGTCTGCGCAGCAGTGATCAGGGTTGGAGCCACGGTATCGAGATCCCACCTACACACCTGGGCAACTCACTCGTGAGTAGAGCTCACCTGTCAATCATCCCGTGAAACCACGACCACCACATTATAACATCAAATATCTAATTAAAACCAAACTTGTCAGAAAAATGAACAGCCACCAGGGGGCGACCACAATGTTTTGGCTTCACTTTTGGGGAGCTCTCATGTCGTCCATCTTTATATCATTGCTGTCTGGTAGAAACCTCGAATCTCCATATTTTATTTATTTTACTTTTTTTTTGATAAATCAGTGTCATCTTTAACATCTGTCTGTGGGTTTTTACAAACACTGACTCAATAAAATAATATATAAAAGGACTTGTAATCAAACTTGTAGCTCCACTGGATCCTGAAACTGTTGGCAAAACCTCATAGCTCCATCCCCCCCTCTCTCTATACACATGGGAGAAGTTAGCCTTCAGGGCTTTCTGCCAGAGAGGTTTCTGCTTTAATTATTTGAAAAATGCTGTCTTTTTTTCATTTCCTGATAAGTAACAGTTTTGGACATTTATGAAGGTTTCCACCCAACAGTGAGGATATATTGTTCGAACACATATTGCAGAATGTGTGTGGAAAAAGCAGCCTCTTACACAGTCCAATTTCTTTTCTTAAGATGAATTTTGTGGCATTTTTTTGTGTCGTTTACAATTTGTTCAAATGTTCAATTTCTTTATTGATTTCCCCAGTTTGATTATACTTACTTTTTTTTACTATTGCATGGGTTGTTTTCAGCCCCACTGTGGCACTGCAGCTCTCAGAGATCAGTTGTTTAGAATCACACGGTCAAATGTAGCAGCACAATTAGACTGTTGGTCATTTTTAATCAATACTTTGGCAATCAATACTCTGTACAGCACTTCCCATTAAATATATTAATTGGTTGTTGATTAATTGACCATTTCTGACAAGAAAACAACCAATCAATAATAGTAAAATCATATTTCAACTTTAAAACAATAGTTAGATGATGCAGGTTGAACCTCCACCGTTGCTTCCACTGCAGCTGCTACTGCAGTTGCCAGACTCACTGTACAGTTTCTTTGATTTATCACTTTCTGAGGGTCCTGATATCTCTCTGTTCACGTTTTGATGGGAGTGATAAAACCAGGCAGTAAAGTAATGTCAGCTCTCTATAACCACAGCTGGTGTTACTCACAGCAGGGCTGCTTTGATGTTGCTCAGACGTTTGGAGAGAGTCGTCGGGAACCACGTTGTGACTGACAGCCCGGATTGAAGAAACACCTACAGTACGTTGCCGCATAGAGACGTCACCGTACCTCCGTCGGCCGCGATCAGCGCCGTAAACTCTCGTGTGCCTCAGATGTTCACATTATCGTTAAATCACGGCTGATTGATAGGCTTCGTCTGGAAAGTGGGCAGAGGCACTTACAATAAATATGTGGTTGCCGTATTGGATGTGGAGAGAGTGCATGTACAGAAATAAATTGCATGAGTTACTTAGCAAATAGAAAGCCATAATTCAACAGTGAATTACAGTCATCTCCCCTCATTACCAAACCCACATCAGCATGATTCTGATGTTGTTGTGAACAGCTTTTTATTATATTTAGATGTTTGAAAATATAATCCTTGTATAATCTAAGAGAACCGTTTACCTTTTTCAAGTTCTTTACACAACCACAAAGTGATGAGTGATGAATTGTATGTATTTAAAGGGACAGTTCACCCCAAAATCAACATGACATATTTCTCCTCTGTCCTGTAGTACTACTACGAGTTTGTATTTGTAGTAGAGTTTGTAGATCTGAATTGGGTCATGCCAGAAAAAGTTTGAGAACCACTGATTTAGGTTGTTTTGGTGGGAGTTGCTTAGTTTTGGAGATATCAGCTGAAGGAAACCTGTTCCTCATCCCTGCTTGTCCTATATCAGAGCTTTGTCACCACCTGTCCAGGTGTCATACAGATGCACAAGGTACCCTGTGGCATGGGGGAACAGTGGTTAGCAGGTGCACCTCACAATAAGAAGGTCGTGGGTTCAAATTCCAGTTGGTTCACAGCCTTTGTGTGTAGAGTTTGTCCACTTTAGAGCTGCAACAATTAAATATTTAAGGGAAAAAAAGTCAAAATTATTTGATTCCAGCTACTTAAATGTGAATATTTTCTGTTTTCCTTACTCCTTTATGACAGGAAACTGAATATCTTGGGTTTGTGAGCAAAACAAGACATTTGAGGATGTCATCCTGTGCACTGGGACACACTGATCACTGATCAACATGTTTCACAGTTTTCTGACCTTTATAAAAGAAAATAATCATCCAGTTAATCGACTATGAAAATAATGATTAGTTGCAGCCCTCGTCCACTGCTCCCAGTACTAATGTAGTGACTGAATGGCTGTATGAGACCTGCCAGAAAGTCTTATGAAAACATGGTCGCAGTTTGGCTAAGTTTAGGCACAAAAACTACTTTGGTTGGTTTAGGATAACACCATGTTTGGGGTTACGATAGGTACGTTACATTTTGTGCGTCATGACTGACATGACTTGCAAGATGAAAGTCACATGACACGACTCACGTGAGGAATGTAACATTACGTACTGTACCTTACAACCTCGGTCTCTGGGGTTAATGTCCTGTGTTTGTTTGAGCCATCCCTCCTCCCCATCTCCTCCACATGCTGACTTTAATGGGTACTGTGTGTGAGCTGCTACAGGAGAGTCATGACAACCCACAGACCTTTTGGTGAGCAGAGTCATGTCAAGACCCAGAGACTGACATTTTTGCGGGGAATCCCGCGGGACACAAGATTCCCATGGGGATCCTGCGAGATGGGAGTCAGTTTTGCTATTCATCACAGGACTGGGAGGAGACATGGAAAAAAGGCTGGAGCAGGTATCATAATAACGATAGGTCAGTAGTTTTTTATATAAAAATATGCAGTTCTGATATGAACTAACACCATTTTCTTCATTTTTAACACAGTGTTAATTGCTTTGTTGTTGTTTTTTAATGCTTTTTTATTTTTTCTTGTGTGCTCGGGTGACCGGTTGCAGCCACCTGATCAGTGCCTGATGTGTGTGGACTGTGGATTGATGGGAACGGGATGGGACAGGAGTTATTTTCCCACGATTGGCACAGGACAGCAGGGCTGGATTTTTTTGGGGGGGTGGCACAGAAGTGTTTCTGTGGGAGTGGGATGGGACGGGAGTGAAAATCCACTCGGTTGTCACCCTCTTGTAGAAACTGGTTCATTTCTATGGTAGAAAGAAATATTTTGTCCTTTTCCACCTTTTTTTGCGCTTTGAGCACCACAAGCGGAGTGCCATTTAGTTCAGTTATGTTGGAGAGAAAGCAGAAATCTCTATGGCTGATATTTTCAAAACTTGCCAATTCACACCAAAACTATTTGTATAAATAGCACTACATTCTGAAATACATGGAAGACAATAAATAGGAATTCAGAAAATTGGCAGTAATAAAAGAAAGAAAAGAAGATATAAATGTTCTTAAAAAATACAACAGTGCTGCTCGCCAGCCAAAAAATTGTGCAAAATCTTGGAACAGGTGTTCTGTATTCGCAGAGTGTAGTGCAGCTCGTCAAAACACAAAGGTGGTCTGAGGGTCAAAGGTTAAAGCTGATTCAGCCAGGAACTGGTTGCTCCAGGCTAGGTAGTTTCAGATAAAAAGCAGGAAAACATCTTCAGAGCTGGGGGTAAACAAGATGAATCCACAGTGGAACAAATAAACATTCAAAAACCTGATGTAGTACAGGCAGCTCCCACAGTGTGGAACTGTTTGAATGTGAAGCAGGATGTCTCGGGAAAGAAAAAGAGCAGTCCACTTACCCTGACTTACAGGGAGAGAGAGAGAGAGAGAGAGAGAGAGAGAGTTTTGAAAAATGTGGGTGACTCTGGCCGACCTGCCTGGGGGTCAGATGTGCAGAGGTTTCTGAACTGACCACTGTGCGGTCTCCCATGGCCCGGTGTTCTCAAGGACGGCTGATATAAACCCCAGAAGCTTTCTCTCAGGTCTGCAGACGCTCCCTGCTGGTCCCTGCTGCTCTGCTGTCAGTGTGTTTGGAGAAATTCCACCTAATCTCAAAGCCTTACAGTCGATTTACAATCAGACAAGACTCAACCAATTCATCCATTCTCATCATCATCATTATTATTATTTATCATCACATCATTTATT
>JAJHUR010123567.1:0-12905 GCA_027495735.1 Lutjanus campechanus | reverse complement strand
GTTTTGAAGTCACTCAGAGATTCAGTTTGGTCACATCTGATTGAGCAAATACCTGACAGATGAAGACAAACTCATCTCAGTGAAAATAGAATAAATGAATCATGAGCATCATTTCTTTGTTTTAACTAAGTGCAAAGTCAAAGTCAAACAAAGAACAAAGTGATTTGAAGTATGTGTTAGCATCTTTAAATCACTGCACCAAAGATCATCTCATGTAAAGCAGGAAGTCAACATTTTGGGAAAGAAGCTTGTTTTCTTTCTGTCAGAGTTAGTAACACTCTTTTATCTGTTCATTCAATTCAAGGCTGCTGCCAGAAGCTGGCAGGCTTAGTTTAGCATAAAGACTGAAAACAGGTGGAAACAGTTAGCCTAGCTGTGTCCAAAGGGAACTAAATTCACCCACCAGCAGCTCTAAAGATCTAATAAACACATTATATCTCATTTGTTTAGTCAAAATAAAAAGAAATAAAAAACAAATGTACATAAATGGCCAGCTTGTTTTTGTTCACAGGGTTTAAGAACCAGAATATTTCTCGGCTCTGGTCAGTTGCCAGGCAACAGCAGAGACACAAGGAAGTTACTGAGCCGCGACAACACAACATTAAAAGCAGACAAAGATCTCGCCAGTGAACTTTATACATGACGAAATGTGAACAGTCAGGTTGGGTCATAAGATTTGTGAATCATATAGTTTATGAACTTAAGCTAATTCCAGAGCTAATGTTAGCCGTTTGTATATCAGACAGACAGGTCATAGCAGTTGTGGTGCTGTGCTTTGCCTCTCTGCACCCTAACCCGCGGTGAACACACACCGGGCTTAAGTCTAACTGGTGCACTCGTCTCAACCTTAAACTAGTCGTAACTTTCCGTTCCAAGTCGGACGTAATGTTACACCCAGGCGTACGCCCAGATGCTGCACTCGGCTCCTGGAGTTTTTCTGTGTTTGTTGTTGGACTGAGACACTCTGCTCACATTGTGACCTTTTTTTGACTCTAACCTAAATATCTGCTGCTGTAGTTGTCAGAGCGCTTTGAGTGATCTAAAAAGACTAGAAAAGCGCTATATAAATACAGTCCATTTACCATTTACATTTCGTTTGTTTCTGGAGGCATCACATGTTTTGCCCCAGATGTGTTGTTTACTTGGCAAATCAGCTGTTATGGCTGCACTGTTTGCTATTTCCTCAGTGCTGGTGCTGCTCAGCTTTGATTTGTGATGAGAATGAATTTCTGGAATTCATAACATCTGTATGTTTACAGGTGATGGTGTGCATTTTGCCGAATCATGCTGTATTTGCATTGGCAGAAGTCATTTGGTTTTGAGAGTTTTGTTTTTAAACCATCTGGTTGGCATAAAAGCAACACGCATGTCTTTAAATACTTAAAGTATATTTTAACTGTAGAACACTGACTTTGTATCAAGATGTGATTAGTATCCTGTCATATGTTCACCTGACAGTAAACAATATTATTGAGTTACATCTCAGATGATGAGGCCTTTACTTGTATTCTAAATAATGCAACATGTTTGTTGTTTCTCAAAGGTTCAGTACATTTAGTTTAGAATATTTCCCTTAGATCAGACAGAGTCTGGGAGTGGCCATCATGTACTGACATCATAATGTTCTAAACCCTCTGAACTCAACATTTGAACAGGTGTCTTCTCATGTTTTTGTCTTTCTGTGACTGACCTTTTGGTTCCAACCTCAGCACCAGATCACTCCTCTTGATTTTCTTTAAAACCCGTTTGGTCACCTCCACAGCTCCAGGAGGTGTGAAGTTCTGGGTCATCAGATCAACTGTCTCCCACGTCTTTGCTTTCTCCAGCTTGCTGTATGGGATGGTTGAGTAGTCTTCAAGACGTTCATCTTTCAGGAACCACTTAAAACACTCAAATTCATCTTGTCCCAGTTCGTTCAGAGTCTGAAACAGGACCTCTTTTTCCATTGTGGCTCCCTGGTAAATAAGAGTATTTTGTTAAGCAGAGGGACAGTTATGTAACAGTTGTGTTAATGTCTGTCTTTCAATATTTCTACTAAACATTGTTGCTGTTTTGGACAAAGGATCAGTTTGTTCAATGGAATAATGTTCATTGGAATAATGGAGTTGTAGCAGCGAAGGTGCAAATTTTTTGTCAATTTTTTTTTTTTTTTTTTTTTTTGGTTTCTGAGTCAGCTGGTACTTGAAGGGCTCTTACAGTGGGTCAATATTTATGCACAGTAATGAGCAGAGTAAAAAAATAAATTTAGGAAAATTCACTTTTATTGAACAAAAGCATCTTTAAAACAATTATTGACCTTTATTAAATAGAAAATATATGATATCATCTACAATATGATAAACAGTTAATTTACTTAACAAGAATTACATTTTCAATGATAACATAACTTACTTATATGTATGATATTTCTTTGAGGGGATATTAGAATAATATACAGTATGTGAAATAATAGTCACACCCAGCATGAGTGACTGTGTTATCCTCCAGACCTAAATCTACCTGCATTTTGCTGGTGTGTGTGTTTGACCTGGTCACAGGTGTGTTAGTTAACTTGGATATGAAGTGTTCGTATCACAAAACAACATAATATTAATTTCTAAACACAACCATCTCCTCCCTCATCTTGTTCCAGCAGCGGCCGTCTAAATGCATATAGGGTTCACACAGGAGAACAACAGCTGTCTTTATTTTTATCATTAGTTTATATTATACACTACACACACAAACACACAGACACACACACACACACCTTAAACGTTTGCACAGTCCTATATATACGTACATATAATGTCTTTACACATAAAGCAATTATTTTTATTACTATGAGCACAAGATATCTGCTTTTAAACAGATTCAAATTCATTGCACAACATCAGACTAATATATCCACCGTATTACAAGTACACAGGAAATTAGTATTATATACACTGCCCAAAAAATAATAATAATAGGAACACTTAAAAACACATCTGATCTAAATGGGGGAAAAATAATCTCTAATATTTTTCCTGATGAGTAGGCGATGTATTGGTAACAAAAGGACGCCACATAATTGGCTGGAAACGAGAATGATCACCCTGTAGAGGGGTGAAATCAAAGACAGACAAGTGCTTGGAGTCAGTGGAGAGCAACTGCGATACCTGGCTCCAAAAACTGGCTGCCTCGATCTTGTGAGGTTATCGTTACCCACGTGTGCATGATGTCAGAGCAAGTCGGGATCAAGTCTGACACAAATCTAACCAGCATGCGATCACTGCTGATCGATTCTGCGCAGGCCTGGCTCATCTTGAACGCACCTGTCAGCTCATTTACACATGCAGCCACCTCAAATTTCCCATTCCTCCCTTCCCATTACTGTTTCCTGCAGCTTTCCAGTGAAGTAGATACATACGCTCTTATTAGAGTAATCTGTGGCCACCATTTATATATTTGATTGATATTACTTTTGTTTTTATTGTTTTTAAATGCTATTTCTGTAATGTTTTAACTGTTTATCAGCTTGCTTTTGCCTGTTGTTTTTAATGCTATTTTACATCAATTTTTAATGTTATAAGGTGAAATGTAACAAAATGTCAAAAGATAATAATCAAAACAATATAATCAAATAATAATTTTGGCCAAAAAGTCACACATCAAACAGTAAATCACAGAGTTAAAGAATGAATCACTGCTCTCATCTACAAGTATATTATGTAACCTGAAAATATAACAACTGACAGCAGAGTTTCTTCATCAAAGGTGAGTCTTGTTACATGTCAGGGTTCTCACCTGTTCAAGTCCAGATGAGCTCAAAGAGACGTTGGACCTTCGTCTGCAGACACTGACAGACGCTGCTGGTGTCTGTGTCCATCTGACTGACAGCCGTCACATCCTCATACCTTCTAATACAAATCCAGACACGTCAGTGTGACGTGAGAGTAGAAATATGAGACATCAACAATCTGAGTTACACAAATCAAGTGATGATCTACAAAGTTTTACAGTCTGTTTTAGAAGAAATGTCCCTCTTTGTGTTTCTGTCCCTCCACTGCAGCTCAACAAGGAAACAAACAGAGAATTTCATATGAATTCAATCTGTATTCTCCCTGTAAAACTCTCCACCATGATCTCTCAGATAGGTTGGTTTCTCTTTAACAGTCAGCAGCCAGTTGTATAATTAATCAAGAAACATAAGTGTATTTAACACTCACAGACACAGGAGCGCTCTTTTCTTTCACTGAAGTGTTGATTGTTGATTGTTCTGCAGAATGATAGAGTTGAATCTGTGAAGTCTTTCTGAGCCGATGAGCAGAACAAAGATGAAGAGCAGTGAACATTCTTCACTTCACCAAACAGGAAGTCTAAGAGCACAGTCTCATTCCCAAAGACAGGAAGAGACTTCCAACTTATGTAACATCAACAGCTGTGGTTACAGGCTCTGCTGAATTTCTCACAGGAAACCGTTTCCTCTTACAATAAGTGTGAGCGGAGTTTTTTTTTTTTTTTTTTTTTTTTTTTTTTGGATATATGGCGTCCCTGCAGACTTTTAAAAAAAAACTTTATTGACAATGAACAGTGTACAATACAAACATCACTGTTTCCACCAGGGGATTTGGAAAATAAAAGAGCAGTAACGAAACAAAAAGCCACAGAATACAAGAAGGGGAAAAAAGGAAAATGAAAGAAAATACAAAGGATACTCAATAATGTATACACATGCCCGGACATGTCCACTTTTTACGTCCTGTCCGGGGCGTCCGGGCGGGTTTTATAAATTCACGAAAATGTCCGGTGTTCACTGTTTTTCATACGACCATTACGCATGTACGTAAATTCACCGGCGCTTTGCACACAATACTACGGTACTACTTTGTTGCGCGACGTAGTTACCGAGAGGCTGCCTTGTGCGCGGGTCTGAGCTGCGCACACACACGCACACACACACACACAGAGAGAGAGAGAGAGAGAGAGAGAGAGAGAGAGAGAGAGAGAGAGAGAGAGAGAGAGCAGATCAGACAGGGAGCAGATCAGAATCTCATCAGTTTCACTGGTATTTGAGAAAAAAGACTCAGAAATATCATGTAAAAACTCTACATTTATGCCGCCCTGAATCTTTGCTTGAAGCTCAAAATGTGATGAGTGTGAGTCACATGTTCCCTGTTTGTCATTTTAAAAAACAACTTTGTTAAATTATTTTTAAAAAGTAAAATGAATGAATTCACTTTGACATCATTTATAACTTTTGCTCTGGTTTCTTGTTTTCTCTTTTGTTTTCCTTACAGTGCAGTCAGAGCTGATTTGTTCAGATCAACCAGTCGTAGCCCTGGCTGGTGATCAATCAATCAATCACTTTATTTGTTCCCAGTGGGGCAATTGGTTGTACAGCAGAGGGAGCAAACATAGCATATAAGTAAAAAAACAAAGATAAAAACAATAAATAGAATAAATAGAAAATAAAATCAATCCAAACACGACAGGCATGCTACCTTTTCCTCCTGGAGTTGAGTAGGGAGATGGCAGAAGGAACAAAGGAATGTTTATATCGGTTAGTTTTGGCTAATGGAAGTCTTAGCAGTGAACCAGATGGAAGAAACTGGAACTGATGATGTAAAGGATGTGAGCAGATGTCATTCTGCTCCGTCATCTTCAACCTCCCATCAATGTCAGTTCTGAGCCAGTGTTCTGGATCAAACCTAGTTTGGACTCAAAGTTCGTCCATGTGCACCATCATGGACGACTGCTGCTTCACAGTCAAAATCTATCTTATTATTTCTGCACAAAACTCTGCAGTCTGACACTCTGCTGCTCTGCAGCTTCACTTCACTGCAGCTGCTCACATCAATCATTTCCTTTTACTGACTGATGAGCTTCATTTACACATGTTCACAAGAGTTTATTCAACAGCACAACTTCCAGCAAACAGACACCAAAGAGTCTCATCAGGTCTCCTACAGAAGAGGAGCTTCTCATTTCTGTCCAGGGATCAATAAAGTATTTATGATTTTTTTAACACAATATTTTACTGAATTTTCCAGAACAGAATAAAATATAAAACACATGTGACAGCAAAGATATGATCAGATCACAGCATTTATCATTCAGACACACACGTTACATGAGAAGAGATGATCAGAGATCTCAGAGCTCAGATACATTACACAACTAATGTCAAACATTTTATAACAACGTCACATTTTTTTTTTTTTTTTTTTTTAATGAATTTTTCAAGATTAAAACAATAGCAATAAGTAGACTTTACATGTGAATTTACATATACTCCAGCAGGTAAACAAGACAAACAATCACCACAAATCAAAACATATAAACAATCAAACAAAAAAAACATTACAGTTTCCTCATTTTCAAGTGCTCAGCAAACATCTTGTTTGGTGACTTTCAAGATACTTAATAAAACGGCCCCATATTTTAGAAAAGCTCTGTATTTTCCCCCTGGTGGCGTAAGTCAGTTTCTCCATGGCCAAACAACCAGAAATACTTTTAAACCAATGTCCAACTGTAGGTGCTTCTGTGCTTTTCCAGGCAGTTGCAACACGGTGTTTAGCCTGAAGTGAGCATAAAATGACAATGTTCTTATTAGCACCTGTCAGTTTTAACGACGGTGGAGGTAGCCCAAGGATAAATAGTTGCGGGCAGATAGGTAAGCTAATTGAGATAATACTCGAAATGGTTTGTATGACCTCTTCTCAGAATTTTTTAATTTTGGGGCAGCTCCAGAGGCAGTGGAACAATGTGCCTTCTTCTAGGCCACATTTAATGCATGAATCAGGATTATTATTATCAAAACGATGTAGCATGGAGGGAGTTCTGTATGTACGCATAATCCATTTGAATTGTATCAGCTTAAATCTGGTATTGATTGTCTGGCTCTGTGCATCTCGACAGACTCTCTTCCAGTCATCTTCAGAGATTTCTACCTTCAAGTCCCTGGACCATGTCAATCTAATGTTATCTGAAGATTCTTTAGAATTAGCTAGAATCATTTTATACAGAAGGGAAACCTGGCCACGGCCCTGAAGGTGATCCAATACAGCTTTCTCAAGGCTAGACAAAGGAGGTCTGCAAGAGGACTGTTTAAGTGTAGTTAAAATGTAACTCCTTATTTGTAAGTATTTGAAAAAATGTTTTGAAGGGATGTTGTAGATTCTTTGCAAGTCATTAAAATTACAGAGTACATCATTGTCATTGTACATATCCATAATTTTGCTAACCCCTCTCTCTGCCCACAGCCTAAAGCCAGGGTCAGCTCTGCCTGGAGAGAATCCACAGTTTCCCCATATTGGTGTAAAACATGATAAATCTGAGACAATATTTAGGTGTGCTTGTACCTTATACCAGACTCTTATTGTATTCTTAACAAATGGATTATGGGTGTTTTTTAATACGTTTTTAAATGTGTCAGAATACAAGTATAGGTTTAGGGGTAAAAGAGATGTAGTGGCACGTTCTATTGTAACCCAGGGTATTGCAGCACTGTCTGAGAACCAATACATAGCTGCTCTAATCTGGGCTGCCCAGTAGTACCAAAGAAGGTTTGGAACTTGGAGCCCTTCTCTTTCATACGGCAGGTAGAGTAGAGTGAGTCTGAGTCTAGGGTGTTTATTATTCCAGATAAAGTTATTTATTATTTCTTTCATTTTAGGTAATAAATTAGATGGGAGCTGTAAAGAAATAGATTGGAATAGATATAAAAATTTTGGCAAGACATTTATCTTGACAAAACTGACATGGCCAATTAATGAAATGGGAAGATTGGATCTGTTAAGGGATTCTGTTACTGATGTTAAAACTGGATTATAGTTCTCCCGAACGAGATTATTTATTATTTATGTCTGGCGTAATTTTTATTCCCAAATATGTAAAGCCACCAGGGGAATTCTGAAATGTATTCCCTACTGGTGGGCTGTCTCTATCAGACTGTCTTAGGTATAATATATTTGATTTGGTGTTATTCACCTTGTAACCCGAAAAGCTCCCGTAGAGCTCCAATAGGTTTGTAAGTGTGGGGAGGGATTGAGCCAGATGTTTTAAGAAAAGAATAATATCATCCGCATATAAGCCAATGCTATGTTCATAATTTCCTATTGTTATTCCTTTAATTAGGGGGTGGGATCTAACTGACAGTGCCAGGGGTTCGATTGAAAGAACAAATAAGATCGGTGACAACGGGCACCCGTGGCGCGTACCTCTGGTGAGGTTAAAAGGTTTGGATATGATGGAATTGGTCATAACTTCTGCACCGGGGTTGCTGTACAGTAGTTTAATCCATTTAATGATATTCTCTCCAAGGCCAAATCTGGGCAATGTTGCAAAAAGGTACGGCCATTCCACCCTGTCAAAAGCCTTCTCAGCATCCAAGGATAGAATGGCCGTGTCTGGGCTCTCCTTCTCAATATGTATGATATTGAGCACCCTTCTCAGATTTTGAAATGCCTGCCTGCCTCTGATAAATCCATTTTGGTCTATATGTATAAGGTCTGGCAAGCAACGTTCTAATCTCACGGCGATGACTTTGGCCAAAAGCTTAGTGTCTGAGTTTAAAAGTGATATGGGACGCTATGATTCACACTTAGATGGTGGTTTACCAGGCTTCAAGATATTTGTAATAAGAGCTCTGGAAAGAGAAGGTGGCAGAGAATTTGTACTGAATGCCTCCTCAAGCATGTCTAAAAAGGGGGGCAGCAGCCTATCTTTAAAGATCTTGTAGATATCGATCGGCAGTCCGTCAGGCCCGGCCGCTTTCCCCCCATTCATACATGCAAGGGCCTCATAAAGCTCTGAAAGTTCTATTGGCCTGTCCAATGTTTCTTGGTCTTTGGGGGAGAGGGTGGGGAATTTAAGGCTATCAAGATAACTGTTGTGTATGCTCTTGTTGGTGGATACATCTGATTTATAGTTTTTTTGTTTTTTTTTTAAGTTTTTCATAAAATATTTTAAACATCTCATTTATTTCCTTTGGGTCTGTTGTGATATCACCATTCAAATTCTCAATCTCATGAATTACTTTTTCATTCTGTAAAGTTTTAATTCACCAGGCAAGCAGTTTACCTGCTTTTCCCCTGGTCATAAAATGACTGTTTTAATTTGTTTAAATGTATTAGGGCCTTGTTTGCTGATTGTTCATTATACTGAGCCCTGAGTATGGTTCGTTTATACTCAGTTTCTGGAGTCTTATTAATTATGATCTTATTTTCTAATGTCTTAATTTCTTCTTCAATTTCCAACATTTTGTTTTTGAATTGCTTAGATTTAGAACTGGTGTAGCTAATTATCTGCCCTCTAATATAAGCCTTGAAGGCCTCCCATCTAATTAATGATGATGTTTCTGAAGTGTTAACCTCAAAGAACAATTCTATATGTTGGTCAATAAAGCCGACAAATTCTGGATCCTGCAGTCACTTGGTATCAAATGTCCAGCGGGGAGGCCCACAAAATTCTTTGACAGTACTATACACCATAGATACTGTAGCGTGATCGGAGATTATTATACTATTGTAATAACATTTCTTGATATTTGGCACTGAAATCCTAGAAATCAAGAAAAAGTCTATTCGTGAGAAAGACTTATGTGTGGCTGGATAGCAGGAGAATTCTCTTTTATCCGGGTTATACTCCCAGACGTCACACAGGCCCAACTAATCCATGAATGTGCGTATTACTTTCCTCGACTGGTTGTGGGAAGAATCTTGGTCACCATTTCGATCAATGCTGGGGTTTAATGAACAGTTAAAGTCCCCTCCCATAATGATTTCCCCTCTTAATGTGGCAAGGGTTAGAAAAATGTTGTTATAAAATTCAGGTTCATCCCTGTTGGGGCCGTAGACATTTACCAAGTTGAGATGTTGGCCAAGTAAATTACCCTGTAGAATAATAAACCTACCCCCAGGGTCAAGTGTGGTGGCACTAAGTTAAAAAGGGATGAATTTGTGAATTAGTATAACCACAGCCTTGGCCCGTGATGTGAAATTAGCTGCAAAGACCTGTCCTTGCCATCTTCTCCTTAATCTGATAACCTCACCAGAAGTTAAATGTGTCTCCTGGAGGAACACAATTTTTGATCCCAAGTGCTTAATCCCAGTTATGACTTGTTTTAATTTTACCAATCCATTCAGGCCTCGGACATTCCATGATGGTATTTTACAGAGCTGACTACTGGCCATGGAACAACTTGAAGAGCATTCTTTTATTGGGGATAATCCTGCATTGGGGTTTCTGAATCACCACTTGTTGTTTCAGTGTTACAAGAAAAGCTGAAAAACCTGATAGAAAAAATCCAAAAAGACATGAAAAAACACTGAACATTTGCTAGAACCTGCAAAACAACTGAAATTAACCTCTACGTCTACTACCAAACGACTGCCTTTCAATTCTGCAGTCCAAACTAGCTTATTGTACCAACTTCCTAGGCCTCTGTTGATCCTGCCAGAGGAGCAACAATAACTAATATTAACTCACTTTTGCTAACCTTTGTCCCTGAACATTAGACTCAGTTGTTTGATAACCCTATAGTAAATGCAAAATTTGTTTTTGAAATTAAAATTAAATTGTGTACTTTATAGAACTTAGTAGCCCCAAAAATTAAATAAGATAAAATAAAAAAAAATAATAATAAAAGAAAAGTAGCCCAATTTCAGCTCAGGCTGTTCAAACCCAAATTACTAGGATTACACCTTAGTTCTCTGCATCTGTATATATAGTGCATATTTCAGTTACTTGTGTCAGTGTATAAATGTATTAAAGTAAGTGCACACTTAACACTGTAAATTCTCTAATAGTCTATAGAATGAGGTAATAATTATTGAATTGTGTTTCAATTGTCCCATTATCACCCATAGGATGTTTTGCTTGACAGATAGCTAAAATTCCAACTGTTCATGAACACATCCAGGTATGAATGAAATTTCACCTCCTTCTCTCAGGATGGTCAACTTCTAAGGATAGAGCTCATCTATTCAGCTTCATCTCGGGGGCTCTCTTTGTTTTTATTCTGGAGAAACGTATTTACCTCGTGTGGAGTTCGGAACGTAATGTTCTGTTGGCAGAGTAGGGCTACACAGCGGCTCGGCATGGTAAATCCAGAAATCAGAAAAACACGAAGCACCGTAAAAAAAATGAAAAAAGAGACGGAGACGCTCAGTTACTCTTCTCGGGTCACCAACTGGACAACTGAATTCAGCTGCGGGTGCCACGCTTTTATTAAACACACCCACAATGATTATCGACAGCTGGCCTGTCAATCAGTCGGCCCTCAATCAACTCAAAACAATCAATAACCGTACATAACATAACAAAACATTAAGTCTGCCCCATCATACATCATAAATAAGAAAATAAGAAATAAACATTTAAATAATTGGGAGCACTAACTCAACACCCCCACTTGCTCACACATTATTACATCAAATCAAAAACAACAAATACATCTTTTTTCTTTCAGTTGTCTCCAAACATAAACTTGGCAAACTTATCCAACTTAAATTTTGTTGCAGGTTTGGTCATCAAATCTGCTATCATCTGATCTGTAGGACAATACTCTAATAGTATTTTCCCACTGTTCACAGTGGACCGTATGAAGTGGTACTTAATGTCCACATGTTTATACCTCTGTCAACAGGATTTTTGGCTAAGGCAACAGTACCTTGGTTGTCCTCATACACTTTATGTAATGCATATAGATGTTTATCTATGCCCTCTAAAAGTTGTGAGAGGTACAAACACTCTTGGATGGTAGCGGCAAGTGCAATATACTCTGACTCACAAGTGGACAGTGCTACGGTTTCCACCATGTGTGATGCGGAGCTTGGCAGGGAACTGTCAACCGTATTGCCTCTGTTTAACTGCATCGTATGCTTTTCTCTGCACTTCAGCAGAGAAGTCAGAAAAAAACTTCATCTGCCTGTTTTCGTACATCACCTTTCCCTTTTCCTGCGCAAGCCTCATCACACGGACCCTGGCCCCTAAAGTTTAGAAACTTCATAATTAAAGGCCTGGGGAATGAAGTGGGGCTTGTGGATTTTGGAGGGCCGCCCGGGATGCGGTGCGCTCTTTCGATCCGTATAGGTGTGGGGAAATTCTCCCCACTGAGGATGTTGGGGAGCCACCTCTCCAGGAAAGCCTCAGCATCCTTCCCCTCTGCATTTTCTGGGAGACCGATGAGACGGAGGTTGGAGGGGCGTGAGCGATTCTCCAGGTCCTCATTCTTCTCAGTGAGCGATTTCACCTTAGCTTCCAGGTCAGTAACCTTAGATGTGAGCTGTATTGTAGCGTCCTCTGTTTCACTTATGTGGCTTTCAGCTGTGGTTAGCCGCCCCCTGAGTGCGTCCAAGTCCGCTCTAATGTGTGTAATGCCGTCGATGACTTCCTTGTGCCTCGCCAGACTTTCTTCCTTGAAAGAACTGATGGCCAGATGTACAGCATCCTGCTGTTGGACGTGCGCTTCTTGTTGGGTAGTTTCATTTGAGAGTGTAGCCTTGTCCATCTTCCTAGACTTGTTGCTATCACCTGCTAGCACCGCCTGGACCATGTTAGCGTGTATTTTGTTGCTAGCTGGTGTTGACCTTGTTACTGGTGTCTTAGGGTTTAACAGACTTTCCGCTTTAGCTCTTGTTGACATTTTCTTCTCTTTGCCCTCCCGAGGAAACACCGGTCCACTTTCTTTATTCTTTTGCATGCAGTTCAGGACTTACACAGGGTGTATATTGTAATGCTAGTCAGAGACTCAAGGAAAGCGCCTACCTAACTCGCCGCCATAACCGGAAGCCACGTCACATTTAAAAACACTGTGGAATCATATTTGTACAAAATAAAATGATTGGTTTGATTTGAAAAAGAAATTACATTTTAATGATTTTGTGTGTGTGTGTGTGTGTGTGTGTGTGTGTGTGTGGTGTGTGTTTTCTCCCCCTCCT
>JAJHUR010123565.1:6286-31206 GCA_027495735.1 Lutjanus campechanus | reverse complement strand
CGCCTTCATCATGACACCTGTAAAAACACTGAATTATTTATCATTTACAACTGCAGCATTGATTATTTATTAAAAAGTTAGACCCATAAATCAGGGGTGGATCTAGAGAAATATTCATGGCACGACAGTAGAGGTGGCAGAAATATATTGCTTTACTGTGATCAAAAGATATTTTAACTTAAAAACATTGTTGCACATGAATATATGTTATTAGAAATCAGTAAACTAAAAATACGCTAAATATGTGCTAGTTAGATAAAGTGTTTGTGACATCCCTGACACACAGTATGAGTGTTCTGTTAAACAAAACATGTTCTTGTAGATTGTGTTATGTAAGATGTTCCTCCGCAGTGGAGGACAACAGTTCTACACTCGCCATGAACCGAAACCAGCTGACGCTTTAACTTCTACTTTACTTTTTCCTGTATATATAACAACTATTTGACAGGCTTTGCTGCAGACACAAAGACATCGCAGACGTCACGTCTTGTCGCTGGTTTCAAGGGAATTTATAAAACTGGTGGTAAATCAAGAGTCCTGGCAAACTGTGATGTGTGATGTTAAAGTGCCACAGCCTGACCGTGAACTACACACACGGTGTCACACTGTTCACACAGCTCAGTTACATAATAGCACTGTAACTTGATCAGTCCCTCTTAGATATAACAGAGCCTTTATGTAAGACCAAAGTGCAATCCCCCCTCACGCTTAATGAAGTAATGAAGTTCATGCTCTTGCTGCACACAAGGAAGAAACCAGCTGAACCCTGAGCAGGGCTGCGAGGATTAATTTAAAAATGTAAAAAAAAAAAAATACATATCACTTACCTAATCCAGGTATCACAATATTAAATTATTGTAACCTCATTACTTTCTGTTACTTTTGCACTTTAAAATATACTTTTCAGTATCCTATTCACACTTCACGATCAAATTTCAAGGCAAGGCGAGGCAAATTTATTTATGTAGCACCATTCAGACACAAGGCAATTCAGTGTGCTTTACAGGAGCATAGAAATACATTAAAATAAGTCAACTGACTGCTTCTTTTCTTACCTACTCACCATTCTGGTCACCAGAATCACCAAGAACGACGCCAAACTACTTTTCAGAAGTAGCACTAGTAGTTGTAGTAGTAGTATTGATAGCCAGCTAGCTGGATTTCTGTGTAGCTAACGTACCAGTGAGAACAGAGAATGGATTGATCCAGATGTACAGAGAGAGCTCATTGTTTATGTTCGGGTTTTAAAAAGGACATTAGCACAGACACGAACGGGAGATTGCCAGAGGCCGTATGTCAGGGGACAGCGTCTCCTTGTTTCTGGCTTCAGTCTGCTTTTTCCCCATGCTGCTTCATTAACACCTCTAATGTGACACAGAGCAGAGAGCTGCAGGTTGGCAACGCGTCACAGCAGGTCAGGATACCTATCGTTGTGTCCTGGCTGTAAACCATCCATGTCTGTGTCTGTGACTTGCACTGATCACCCCCTTGTTTAGCGGTGGATTGAGTTTCTCTGGTGTTTAACCTGCACTCTCACGTCACACAAGCAGCTGGATCAGTTTACACCTGCTCCTCTCTCTCTTTAGGTAACTAGGACTTATAGTAAATATTTTTAATGATAAAACACAGAGGATTCGTGTGATTCGTTAGATCAGAGTACATATGGGTATTTAGGCTAGAGTGGATTACTTTTAATTATTTTACCTGATTAAACCTCTTCTCAGAACTATTAGGACTTGTTCAGACTGAGATTAAAAGAGTACTGCACTGATTTGACATTGCAACAACATTGTTGAACTCAAGACAGTTTTGATTAAAAGTACTCAATAGTTCTTTCAATACCACAGCAAAAAGAAAAAAAGTCCTAGGAACACAGCACATGCAGTAGTTTTTCAAAGCTTCACCAGAAAAACAGACATATAATCATCTGTACCAGCAGCCTATTCCAACCCATATTTACGTTTCCATTCATATTTACGTGTTGAGCAGCAACCAGTGAAAACGGAAGCACAAGGGCTGTTGCCTGGTCACAATCAGGTCATGATATTTCTTGTATTACAGCTAAATGCTATGCTAAAATATGTTTCTGAAAACATCTGAGTTTCATGAGCCTGTGTGTTGCATTGGGGACTCATGAGAATGATTTGTCAGTCACAAGGTAGCCACGCCTTAAAGCATACCCAGCCTCGTCATCTATCATACTTCACATGGGACTATAATTAACAAAATAAACATCATGCTGCATTGAAGAAGACTTGAAACTAGCGCTTGATGCCATAAACTCATTAGGAAACTATTTACTGAGGTCATTTTTGTATTAGACTTGATGCAATCTGACTTCTTTCTGCAGCCAGCAGAGTCGCCCCCTGCTGGCCATAAGAAACAATGCAGGTCTACGGTACTTCCACATTGGCCTCACGTTTTACACACAGAAGCTCCATCCACTAATTAAATATGCAGTCTATGGTAATCCCCCACCAAAGTCCACCCAACCTCAATGTAGATCTAATCAGAGGGAATACATGGAAACACCTGTATGGGTGTGCATGGCATTTAATGGGTCATGTCTAGAAGAAAACCCAAGATTTATTAAACTCTCACGAGCTTTAAAGTTTATTCATTGTGCATGTTGTTTTAGGACCTTGGTAGGTTTAGGGACAAGAAACACCTGGTTACAGGTAAGAAAAGATCAGGGTTTTGGTTCAAATTGAAAATCTAGCAAGATCTTTCGTGGGTCTGGAGTTACCTTCTAGACAAAGAAGTGATGTTATTTATGGTCCTTCTATACAAAACCGACTGGACTTGATTGAGGTTTTTGAAGATTCACATTGGTTGAGGGTTGTTAACCCAAAACCAACCACATTTATGACATGATGGCCAGGGAAGTCAAACAACTCACCCTCAAGGTGTTAATGACCCCACAAGAGGTTTAATACTTGGACTTCCTTGGAGGTGAATCGTCTTCAAGCCGGTCCAGTTGCCATCATAGAGTTCCTTGAGATATCATGACCTGGATGACTGAGAATCTTCTGACAATTGTTGGAGCATGTGATGCAAAACAAATTTCCAATTTGTAAATGGACAACCAAGCGTTATCTTATCTCTCTGCCCTCAGAGGTGCAAGAAAGCTAGTAGGATAATCAGGGACATTTCAATCAAACACGTCCTCTGAAAAGGTTTGATAAAGCAAATAAGTGACACCTGTGTAGGTGTACAAGGGTGTGTAGTGCTGATCTAAACCGACTCACAAAACCAATTCTGTAATGACACAACTGTCTTGAGTTGTCCAAAGGTGTGGCCACTTGCAAGTTGTAAACATGGAATCTTACCCCTGCTTTCCTTCAAACCAACTTAGCATGAGGCTGTCTGTGTTTATCATGGAGCTCTCCAGACCCGCCTGTCCACCAGTCCCTTGCTCCCAAGCCCAAAGAAAATACCACGTGCACCTTCTATTTTGCCTCATGCATGTGCAGCAGTGCAACATGCAAAAGGGCTGGGTGAAGGTGAAAATAGATCAGCGGGTGTTGTGGTTATTCAGTACTCTCTCAGCCAGTCACATCACTGGTCTCATAGGTCTGAAACAGCCGTGCCAATCGCTGTTAAACGTGACCATAACAGCTCAATAAATGGAAAGCTTTACCTCTGGAAATGTCTGGATAGTTCAGAGCGTCACGACATGAGCACATCACCACAAATCTGCACCCAAAGACAGATAAGGTCTGATTTTCCATCACAAAGTTACAGTGACAATAGAAATAACATATACAGACACTGATCTGGTGATGATTACATCGGACCAACGCTATGTTAGCAATGATTCTAATGTAGCTCACCTCATACATGGTCACATACTTTAGCAATTAATGTTCCACAACAGCTTGTTTCAAGGATAAATAAGCTACTTTTGCTAAAAAGAAAGTTGGAGAGGCTGATGATGATGATGAGCCCTGGCAATCAGACGTCTCCTTCATCAAAAAGCAGAATAACCGACCATATTATTTTGTCCAGTTATTTTAGAGAAAAAGTTTATATCGAGTAGGGTGAACAGGTGTCCCACTTTATGAGGGACTGCTCAGCATTTCTATCCCTTGTCCCACCGTTCCACATATTGTCCCACATTTTGATTGGCTCTAGTTTCCAAAATCTGATTACTGCAGGCAGACAGACATACGGTTTTTCTCAAATCTGGCTTGTATCCAATGGCTGTGAAGAAAGGAGAACAGCCATTGCCAACTGCACACACGCGAGTCAGGTGCAGCTTAACCTGTCACTGTTTTTGCTACCCTACTGTGCTGTCTGATTATCTTGACTGACTATCCAGTATAACGATTGATGATTTTAACTGTTAATGTCGCTCTTCAGTCATTTTTGATATAATGTGTAGCTGTGTAGCTGTAAAATCAGCAGAAGAACTGCAGAAGCAGAAGTGAAAGCACAGCTAGGGTTAACTCTGGGTCAAGAGAGGGTGAGTATGTCATCTAAAGTTGAAATGGTACAAATTGTGAATCACTAAGCAGAATGAAGGCCATATGGCCATTTTTTTTAATATATTAAGGTTGGAAGGTACCCAGAAAACATTGGTGTCTAAAGGTCAGTAGTCTGGAATGATTGCTATCCAAAGACAAAGATGGTGTCAGCAGAAGTTTTGGTAAACATAACTTGAAAGTTAGGAAGATGTAGGAGCTAATTGTTGTAAATACTTGATATTTGAATGATAGAAAATTAAGCTCCACACCAGGTGGAACATCCAAGCGTATAAAAGCAGGCATCGCACAGACTACAAGTGCTTTTCCATGGAATAGCTCTCGGCTTCCTTGTGTCTGCGCTGAACCCTGCTTAATCCTGTTTTTCTTGAACAGTTTGAGAGGTACTTTTGATCATTTGGATAATTTGAACTAACTGTAGTCCTGGAGGACCTAGCTGCCGCTCGCGCGGTCAATGCACTTCAGGGACGTCACTTTGCCCAACGCGAGAAATTGTGAATCAGCACAAAGCCACAAACCAAGCGGATTTAGGCAGAATGTGATGGAAAATACCACAAAATTGGGGAATGCAGCTATAACAAAGACTGGAAACTAACTATCTATGGTCTATTGTCTGCTACTGAATCATCCAGAGGGCAAAGCACAAAGATGTCACGACCTAAGGGGCAGAATAGAAGTGTTAAATCAAAATTTTGTTTTTCCGCATTAGTAATGTGCCCTACAATGTCCTACACATTTGGTTTGTTGGGATCTGGTCACCCTAATATGGAGATATATACTGTATAACGTGGAACAGACTAAAAAAATTCTATTGTTCAGTTCTTGGTGATATAAATTGACAAACAATTAACGATTAAATCACAATTAAAATGGGATAAAAAAAACATTTATCTCTCGCCGTGAAGTACATGTGTTTTCTTCAAAATAAGGTCGCATGGGGGACACTGGGAGGGAAAGGCCTGTCTCTGTCACATGAGGATCAGACACCTGCTGACCTCGTTTCAGTGGCCTAAACTTTACCCCCGAGATCCCAGATATCCTATCATTTCATACCGAGAACACAAACTAAAAAAAGATCAGAAACCTCCTCAGGTGACGACCGCAGACTCTGGAGTCTCGTTTAGATGTTGACTGAAGCAAATGTGCAGGTTTTATAACAACAGCGAGGGCGGTCATATATGCTGCTAGGTGGGAGAGCCCTTAGAATAAAAGAGGCTTTATGTACACACGTGACCCGGGGGTTAAACAGCTTTGTAATTGGTTTACTGTTTCATGCAAGAATGCATTGACCTCCAGCGAGGAGGGAAATTAAAAGGGAGGGAATCTGATACCAAAAATCTCGAAGGGGAAATTGATAAGAGCTTCTAAAAAAATAATCCAGAAAATTTAAATCACAACAAAGATCTTGAAAAATCAGTCAACATAATACGTCCACTCAGATAAATACAACTGCAAAAAATAAAACATTTCCAGAAACTTACTTGTGCCAGTTAAATTTAGATCCCTATTTAGTGCACTATTTAATAGCTATTAATCAACAACTACCTTGAATTTAAAAAAACCAACAGAGTATTGAGGTCAGAGGCTTTGCTGCTGCAGTGTTTTTGCTGTATCTCAGTTAATTAATCTTGCAGCTAACAAGCTGAGCCTAGCGTGCGTTATAGTGGAAAGCACTAAGAAAGTGCTGAGGGTTACAGAGTGCAGTGAAGCTCGGCTGGCCGCCTCGACTTACTTTACACCTCAGTGTCACACTCACAAGTCTGTCTTTTAGTTTAAACATTCACAATCTGAATTATGTCTTTTCTATTATGAACCAGACATCTGGTGGCAAAGAAAATTAAAACTGAAGAAAAATGAAAATGAAATAATAATCATATTAATAACTAAGTTTTATTGAACACATGTTGATCTTTTTTTTTCTTGTTTTGTCCTCATTTTACGTTTAACATTCTTTATTCAACATACAGCTCCGCCAGGCAAAACAAAGTCAAATTAGGCGTAATTACAACCATTTCTAGACTATTAATTATCGATTAATACATTTTTAACTGGTTAAATTCTTAATATGCCAAATTATAGGACTAATAAAATATATTCACCCTTGCAGGATTGTTATCACAATGGTACATCGATTCAAGTTAATATCTTCCCAAAAATAATGTGTTTTATATTGATAATAATCAATCAAATTGTATCTCATTCATCATATTGCTGGATTACAATCATTAGGCCAAATCATACATATACCATTTATGTTATTAAATTCATCATAAGAGTTCTGTTTTTATTTATTTCTTCTGTTTCTCATTTTTATGGACATATTTAAACAGAAATATTTAACATTCATAAATGAGGCATCTGGTTTTATCTGGCTTTTTACAAGGTTAAATATATACACGAAACACATACCCTGTTGACCAGGCTGCTACTGGTGAAATTGTTTGTGTTGGCCTCACAAGATTTAATTTCTCACTTGTTCCAACTTCCACGAATAACTTAAAAGTCTAGGGGAAAAAACTGTGCACGGTTGCATAAACCACCTTAAGTTAAGCAAAATATTTCCCTAATTTAAGGGGTTCACTTAGGAGTTTTGCAGAGAGCCTCTTGCCTCCTTGCCAGAGTGTTTACACAAAGGCCGTCATGGAAGCTGCTGTCATAATACAGCACATGTGCACTTCAGTTACCCTGGTTACACAGTTACCTGGTTACTCACATCATTCTTTAACTTTGGACTATAAAGAGAAGACAACAGGAGAAAGAACAACAAAAAGGGAGAATGTTGTCCTCCTCGAAGAATATAGAAAACACAAGCTCATAATCCAAAGTAAATTTAACCAAACAGCCAGAACAAACACGCACGAGCAGAAGAGGTGGGAAGCAGTAACTGACGATATCAATGTGAGAAATCTGCTGTGCAGATAAAGTCACGAAGAAAAATGAAAATATTACTGTGACAGCAAGAAAGGAGACAAACATTAACAGGAGCTGACAAAAGCCGCCGAGTTTCAATAAAACGATAACAGCTGAGGTTAATTTGAGAGTTTTTAAGAAGCTGCACATTGCTCGTGTTGCATCGTGTCCTGAAAAATGTGTCTTGGTATCTTCAGTCACCATAAATTCAGCCATTGTCTCATGTTTCACAAATTATTTCACTTTTAAGTGACCACACAAGAGTCTCTTAAAAGTTTTTATGCAACCACACAGAACTTAAAGCAAAATGATAATAATAATATAAGCTTTTGTCAATCAGGCTAATTGACACATAATTGATAACTATATTACTGGTATATTTGTATTAAATTTGGATACAGATATTTCTTTCAAAACCAGTGTTTCCAAACTTTGTCACACTAATATCTCCTGGTTGCATACTAAAACTTCAGCTAGCTGTTTTTAGCCTTGCTTTATTCAAGGCAACTTTATCAGGTATCTTTTCAGATGGTGATGAAATAAATATATTACTGCTCTTAGAGAAGAATTCCTGTTGAGAGCAGGGATGGGATGGAGGTCTACAGTCTTTATACTGGAACAGTAGACTATGAGAAAAGAACCAAAATCAAGTGGCAGCAACAGTTCAGTGGTGTCTGTATAAATATATACAGATGCATATAATCCAAATGTTAAAATGTAATAAATCTTGATTACATCATGTATTTACCATCTTTTTTGGCCTGTTTTATGAACAAGATCCGTTTCCTGCACATTTCTCAGAAGGAGCAGGATTACACTGAGCTCCAGCAGGTTTCTGACCATGTTCACAGGAAGAGTTCTCAGAGCTATGAGATCTATTTCTGTTGAGTGTTGGCAGCCCAAACTGAGAGCTGTAATCACAATCTGTTGAATAATCAGCAGCCAGAACACACAGTTTCTTTATCAACCAACAAAGAACTGATTCAGTTGCTTGTATGCATAACCTCTCCACACCCTCATGTACCATCTTCAAATTTAGAAAGTCATTTATATGTTTGTTTTCTGCAAGGCAGATGTGTTCTAGATCAGGAGCATCAAGCTCAGTTTCATCCTGGGCCACATCAGTGTTAAGGCTGCCCTCACAGGGCCCAGGTTGTAAATGTAAGACAATATAAATGTATCTACTTTTTTTATCATATTACACAATTGCCTCTGCATTCAATTATTATTGATTTTAGTAATAACTTAATTATCAATAACGATCTCTGAAAGCAGAAGTCTCAGGAAATAATAACTATTATGAAATATACAAAGTAGTTTAAGTAATAATATTAAATAACAAGGGGTTGTTTCAGTTTGGGAAACCTAAGAGCGAGGCTTCAAACCTAAATGAAAAAAGAATGGTAACAAAACAGGGATGCATTTTGGGACATGTAGTTTATGAATACCATACCATGCAAATAATACTCCTTGCAAGCCACAAAAAATGCGGTGTCTGGCTGGATTTAGCCTGCAGACCTTGAGTTTGATGAGGCTAAAACATAATCAATGGATCTTTAGATTTTGCAGCAAACATGAATGCAAAGTACGACCAAAAAGTAGTCTACATATAGACCACCATATTTGATTTATTCGCATTGTGTTTGTAACATTTTGAGGACTCACGTCAAGACAGTTTTCTGACTGCTGGTTTAAAGAGACTTAATTTGGACGAAATAAGGTAGAATATGCAACATTTTTTGTAAAGAAGAGTGTAAAAGAGAAGAGAGCGAGTGCCGTTTGCGAGATCAAAGCAGTGAATCAGAGAAATAAAATGTAATTTTCTGATTGTTTCGAAGCAGTTATGTTCTAAAGCATAAATAAACAGGCCCACACCTCCACATAACACCAGATTTTATGTAAATACAGCCAAAGTGACCTTCAGTCTGCTCTGCCTGTGTGAGCAGGTGTGTAAAACTCTTTTGGTAGCTCTCACAGACAGAGAGCAGAGGAAAGAGATGGAGACCTGACCTCAAACACTGCTGCCCAACAGGCTGAAGCCCAGGAAGGTCCAAATATGAAGACATGCAAAATATGAGAAAATAAGAAAATACTTGCAGAGGGCAAGGCCTCATCTATAATCATGTTTATAATGGGTCAAAAGTGATTATTTAGATGGTTTTAGAGCCAAACTAAAACATCAAAGTACACGTCAAACAAACTTTTACTAAACACGGTTTGTGTGATTTTAGGTAGTTCTTATCATGCTGATGTTTGTTCAAGTGTTTATTTTTCTAATCAGATTGGTTTAAATTAATTATATGATGCAGGGTGTACAGACAGGAACTTGAAAACACGGCTCCAACTCAGAGTCATTTGGAGTGAGAGTCTGTATTGATCAGTGTTCCACTGACATTTGAGCAAAAGTGCTTGTATCCGGAATATTTTGGCTTCAGCTTTGCACAGTGGGACTGAACAGGGTTTATTTACAGTTGGTGATTTGCACCCAAATGCTGTCAAAACTTTCACTTATAATTCTTGACGAGGAAAAAGGCAGAAAAAAAGGCGTGAAGAAAACAAAAAAACATGACGATCTTAAGTCACAGAAAGTTGGATTCCAGATGGACTAATACTTTGACATGACCTCTGGATTTGGCATAATATGGGAGATAATTTGCAGTGAAATTTTAAGACCACAGACAACCTGTGCAAGTGTTACAAATTACGAGTGGTGTCAGGATTCTCAAATTCCACAATTCGAATTGATTTTTCTACTTAAACGTTCTTTTTTCGTTGTTTGACTACTGTGTCTTGATTTATAAGGATCAACAGATCATTGGTTTTATGCCAACTGTCAAATTCTTGCTTAAAAAGAAGAGTCTATATGGTATCAAGCCGGTAAACTAAGCTGTGTTGTCTTGGAAGTGTTGTTTTTTTCTCACCGGACACATGCCGGATGCCGCAAGCAGGTGTGGGTAGATAGAAAAAGAAAAAAAAAACACTGATTCTGTCTGTTAATTGGTGAAATTGAAAGCTCATTTTGATCAGTTTTCAATTTAATATTGAGACCAGTTCAATGACTTATTTCCATGATTCTGTTAAAAACTCAGCACAAAGTTTTTCGGGGTTGTTTTTCAGGCCATGTTTCAGATTTTACAGGCTCTGTGTTTTCACTCAGCACAGTTACTCAGATCACTCAGTGAATCTGCTCATTGGGGAAAAAGACCCTGCTTTGATTTCAGACCGTCCGGCTGCACTGACAGGACAGCTAATCAGTCCGACTCGCTACAGATTACAGCACGGCGCTGCACGCAAGATCCTTTACAACCTGTAGAACTGCTCAGACAGAGCCGGAAGGAGCGTGAAAGCAGATGGCAAATATAGTGAAGTCATGCCAGAGGCCAGTGAAAGAATAAATAGTGCATTAGAGGAAAAAATCGATCATAACAAGTTCTCATCGAGACTTAATGGTCAGTTTATTCATCCTGAGCTGAGGAAACGGAAGCAGCTCCACCACTGCAGCTTTATGTCAACTGTTCTCAGTTTACTTATCAAACACAGCTATCATGTTCATTCTAGTTTACACAAAACTCTGTTTGCATGTTTCTACTGATTTGATAAACCATATCTGCACTTGAGTGATATGAGCGATATGAGAGAGAAAGGGAGAGATTTTAAGCTCAAGTCTTTTCTTTGGGATGGTTATTTGTTTATCGGGTCTGTCGAAATAATGTTTAAGATTATTAACTGCAACATGTAAGAAACTTACCACTTTTCCACACACCTTAAGAAATGCGTGTTCCAAAAAGGATCTTTCTGAAGGGCTGTGGTTCTACCCAGAACCACCTCTCCGTAAGACTGAAAGTTCCATTAAAGGGGTAGTTCACCCAAAAATGAAAATCCCGTCGTTATCTACTGACCCTCATGCCGATTGAGGGTCGGGTTTAGTTTTTTAGTCCACAAAACACTGCTGGAGTTTCACAGGTAAACAGCGTTGCAGAATCTCCCAAGCAATGGAAGTGAATAGTGACCAGTTTTCAAATGTAAAAAAACAACAGAATAAAAACATTAAATGCCTCCATACTGCTTGCCTGGTGTAATCCATGTCTCCTAGAGCCCCGACAAGCCAAGTTGACTTAAAAAAAAGTTATTTACACCATGTTTTCAGCCTGAATCTTCACTGTAGATCCTTAGCTTGGAGCCACATTCACATGCACACGCACACCGTCTGAACCGGGCGTGTGTGTGGTGTGACATTGTGCAAACGGCATGTCAGGACTTCAGGAGATTTGGATTGTGCCAGATGAGCAGTATGGAGGCATTTTATGGCTTCTTTCCACTTGTTTTAAACTGGTAACCATTCACTTCCATTGTCTGACCCCAAATAGGCATGAGGGTGTGTAGATAATGACTGAATTTTTATTTTTTGGGTGAACTATCCCTTTAAGAACCCTTCTCATCCCCCCAAAAAAACCTTTTTGAGAGAAAGAGTTCTTCGAAGATTGTCAAAATCTTCAAGTCTTGACTCAAAACTAATGTACGCGACTTTCTCGTTTCTCTTTTTGATTTTTTTTTTTCTACTGGCTAATTTGTAAAGCACTTTGAGTTGCCAAGGTGTTAGCCTATATCAATAAACTTGCTTTGTCGTGCCGTGCCTTTGCATAGTTGCAGGTAAGTGGGGTGTTGAATGGGTTAACAACTCCCTGTTGTGTGCGGGCGGGGTGATTAAAGATACACGTCTCAAAATAAGAATCTAGACGTGGCAGGTCAGGACTTTGATCGGAGAGCTTTCACCCAGCTGTCTGCCCTTTGACAACCACATCCCTGCACATCACACTTCCTCGAGTTATGTAAGAGGTTACCGTCCCTCCAGACTTAACCAAATGTTGAACACTAATCCCTGAATGTCAGCCAATCAAGAGCAATGCAGCTTTGATTTCGATTGAGTAGTTAAAGTAGAGAGTTTTATCCGCATGTTGTGGAAAAGGAGCAAAGTCCAAAGACGTCAAAGGTTCGACGAGTATTTCTCTCGCTTAAAGGCACTTAAAAGTGTTTCATTTAAGATCTACAAAGAGCTACAGATGTTAAGACACGACCAGAGGTTGCAAAAGTACAAATACTTGTGTAAAAAAAAAAAATATAATAGTGTAAGTACTGATGAACTTTTTATGCTCAAGTGAAAGTAAAAAAGTACAGACTTTGAAATGTACTCAAAGTATAAAAGTAGAAAAATCATCCTGGAAATTTCTACCAGCAAAGCTGACTAAAACCTCACCAGTAGTCTTCTTTTTGTCTTGGTACATTTTGACATCTTTTTCGTTGTTTTTGTTTTGTTTAATCTTTTGCATCAGTTTTGCTCTTGTTACATCTTTTTTGTCTTGTTACGTCTTTTACGACTCATTTGTCTTGTTACTTTTGTTTTTGCTTTGTTACGCCTTTTATGTCGTTGTCTTCTTACGTCGTTAACGTAATTTTTTTTTGTTATGTCTTTTCATGTTTTTTTGTCTTGTTACATCTTTTATGTTGTTTTTATGTTTTTACATCTTGTTACATCATTTTTGTCTTGCTGTCTTTTACAGCATTTTTTGTCGTTACTTTGTTTTTTGCCTTGTTACTTTTTTGTTTGCCTGGTCACATCTTTTACGTTGTTGTTGTCTTGTTATGACTTTAACGTAATTTTTTGTCTCGTTACGTCTTGTTGTAGTTTTTGTCTTGTCACATCTTATACAGTGTTTTTGTATTTTTACATTCTGTTACATCATTTTGTTGTCTTTTTTTTTTGCTTTATTACGTCTGTTTTATCTTCTTATGTCTTTTAAGTTATTTTTGTCTTGTTATATCTTTAACTTTGTATTTTTCTTGTTACATCTTTTTTGTCTTGTTACAACTTTTGTGACATTTTGCCTTTTTACTTTTTTTTGCCTTGTTACACCTTTTATGTTGCTGTCTTGTTACATCTTTATCTTTGTTTTTTGCCTTGTTCCATCTTTGTTGTCTTGTCCCATCTTTAACTTCGTCTTTTGTCTTGATACATCTTATTTGTCTTGTTTCGTCTTTTTTGCCTTGTTACGTCTTTTATGTTGTTGTCTTGTTACATCTTTAAATACTTTTTTTTGTCGTGTTAACATCCTTTACGTAGTTTCTGTCCTATTACATCTTTTTTTGTCTTTTTTTGGTCTTGTCCTTAGGTTGTTTGTCTTTTTATTGAAATCAGTCTTGATGTTGGGAAGGTGACGCACAAAGACACAAAATAAAAATAATCAATCAATCAATATAATATAACTCAAATGCATCAAAACTAAAGTAACGAGGCTGTTTTGAAAATTTAAAGAGTAGAAAGTAGGAAATATTTGTGTTAAAATGTGCGAAGTAAAAGTACAAGTAAAGCACAGATACCTGAAGACTCTACTTAAATATTTGTACTTGTGTGTATTTGTACTAAGTGTAGTAGAGGTGTAGGGTAACTGTGTGTTTTCCTAACCCTAATCCTAAACCTCTCACCCACTCTGTCCGTCAGCACAACACAACACAACAGAAATGCCCTCTTTATTCCTTGTGCTTTATCAGTTGTGACATTTCCTCTCCACAGCAGACTGCTGGCTTTGCCTCGAGATCCTTGAGATAAAGGGGGATTTCACGTGGATACACACAACACATGTCAGTGCTCTCCCTTACCGTGCAAGTCTGGTCCGGTGTAGGTCAAATCCTAGCATTGTCCCAAGGAAAAAAATATACATAAACACAAGGAGATGTAAAAAGATACAAAAATAAAGAGTCAGGTATGTACAAAGGTGAGTCCGCTGAGTCTCCGCTCAGACCATTGTGCTCTTCTTCTCCCTGAAGTCCGAGTGCGTCGGCTCGTGGTAGGTTGTGATCATGTTGGCCGTGTCCCACCGTCCCACCGGGGCAGGAGAGCTCTGCATCACCACCAGCCTGATGGGAGACTGAGTCGGCTGCGGGTCCGGGGCGTACTCCTTGGTAGGATCTTTGCCCCGGCAGTCGTACATGATACACGATATCAGGAAGACCAGGAGCAAGATAACGTAGCTGGCGATGAGGATGCAAAGGTTCAAAGTGACGGGGTCAATCTCCTGGTAGTTTTCCAGAAAGCCCATGGTGCCTGCTTCATGCTGGGCGGCCCTGAGGCCTCGAAGAGCAAGCACCTCCGGGGCCTCAAGGTATCGGAAAGGTATCGACTGCCGCTACGGCCTGAGAAACACTAAACAAGCCTGGCGACAGCAGGGCTTTCTCCCTCTCTATCCTCTTCAATCTGTCTCCCTCCCTCCCTCCATCCTCTCTCCCCCGCTTCTGTCTCTCACCTCTCTGTTTCAGATGAGCGCCGTGGATACGTGGCTTTGTGGTAAAAATACTTTAATCCGCGCCACTCCTCCTCCTCCTCCAACCTTGGATTTCTGCGATCGATGGCTCCGTTTAATAACTTAAGCTTCGGTTGTAACTCAGCAACTGTGTGTCAGATTGTGTGTTATATCATCTGCGAGCAAGTGAACATTAATTACTGTGTATGTGACGTATTTGAGTGCATGTTCGTGTGTGTGTTTGTGGCGTAATCTTAATCTTGATTGTGAGTGGGGATTGACGGAGGAAGCCATCTGGCTAAATAGGGGCCAGAGACTAAAAAAGCCACTCAGAAAATGCTAACAGAAGATTTAATCAAGCCCAGGATGCTGTTGAAGGACATTTATTTCTAAAATCTCTTAAAAAAAAAGATCTTATATAATTTTTTTGAACATGAAATCTAGACAGAGTGCAGCAATCTTCTTCCTCTGTGTGTCACACTCCTTGTTGTAGACGAGCAGGGAATCAGAGACAGGATTATCAGTGGACAGCAAACCCCACAGGGTTATAATCTCCGTTGATGCATGACAATACACGCCATGAGCGCAGGTGCACCGACGTGTGGGATTTGCAGGCAGTGAAGCGTGTGAGCGTTTGTGTTTGTGTGGAAAAAATTGACATCTTAAGTTTCAGTTGCATGTGTTTCAACAGGTCCCTTGTGCCTGCCGCCGCTGCTGCTGCTGCTGTTGTTGTTGTTGTGGTGTAGTGGTTTCGAGACAGCAGAGGGCAGCAATTAGCAGCGTTAGCGGCGGGAGTCGAATCAGAAGGAGCAGAGTTGGAGGCTGAACTTTGACCCAGACGAACACTACAGGAGACAGAGGAGGGAGGGGTGGGGAGGGGAGCACACAGGGCACAAATAAAGCCATAACTCACACTGACATGAAAATAAAGACAGTGTTTTCTGTGCATGCCCTCTCCTTTTTATACTGTCTTTATTTTAACCCTCTATGGTTCAGTGTTGCCTCGAGGTAACAAAGCCATTTTGGGGCTTTTATACTCACATAATATATCCTAAATTATGGTGCAATACTTTAAAAAAGAGGCAGGGCCATAAGACAAGTAATAGCAGAGTTTTAATTTGTCTCATGAGGTCATTTTTAGTGTTGTGTATTTAGGATTATATACTGTTCAGCAAGAATAAGATGCATAAAAAGATGTGTAACATGCATTTATAACTATTTAGTTTTATTTTGACTCATAAGCACTGAGTCAAAGATGGCAGCAGCACACAAGGACATTTAAAACAAGCATTTAAATGTAACACAAATGATCAAACACTGAATTGTGACTTGTTCTGAAGAGGGTTCTGATAGTTTGGTTTGATAGATTGTTGATAAAGTTTGCTGAAATATGTTTACACTCTTAAATACATTCATTCCCATAGGCTGTTCCACAATGGTACAATGTTGCCTGACAACAGAGAAACAAACTTATAAAAATAGTTGAATTCATGGATGAGTCTAATATTTGCAAAGTGTATTAAATTAGCAAAACTTAACATATTAAATTCCTCAAGAACACGGCAACGATGTCATCTTGTGGCTTCCTACTCAACATTTTGATTTTTTGATTGTTGTTTCGTGGGAAATCTATTGAGCATATCAAATTATCAGATTCATACACTAAGGCTTTGGAAATATTGTTTATTTTGACATTTTGCACTGTTTTACACTTTAATAGTACATCAATATGTGAAAACTGTCATAATGTGTTTATAATTGTTTATTTATGATTTATAAAGCATTTATAAATCATTTATTGGGGTCTCATTGTAAAGTGGCACCAAAAATTCAGAACGGCTGTGCTGTATCTGACCTGCAAGCCACTAGTTTAAAAGCCTGACCTAGACACTCATTTTTCCGGTGAGGATGGGCTGTTTTTTCCCCCAACGAAAAAGTACTCATAACATAAACAGTGAGAGCATGAAATCGGCACTAATCTGCTCCATCTCTCCCGCAGAACAAACTGTGTGGGTCACGATGTTTCCTGCCTCCTGGTATATATCAGCGAGGGTGGGCAGGGCAGCAGATGCACACTTAACATCTGCAGAGCTCACAGTGACCTCACTCCTCTCTTGATGTTCACACTGTAATCCCCCTGTATGTTCAGGAAACTGATGTTAGAAGCAAAAGGCTTGACCCTGATCCTGAGCGGCTCACACACAGCGACCTGCGACCTCACTGACGAATCATCCGTCAGTGAAAAATGATGACCTGTGAGCGTCAGTGATCCAGGACTCAGCAGCATCTGGAGGAGTCAAAGCGCGTCCTGCAGAGTGGAGTCAGCAAAGACTGCATCATTTCCACTTTGAATATTTATATGAGATACGTCACTGCTTGGTCATCATGATTTATTACTTTTCATGTAATAAAAGGGATATTCAAAAGGTTTTACATAAATCTGGATTAACTGACTCCAAGGGACATATTTCTGTCATAAAGTTTGACATGATTTACGTCATAAACGTCCATTGTGTAAGATTTACAGGGATTTACTGGCAGAATATGGCAGAAATGGAAAATAATATTCATAAGTGTGTAATCACCTGAATCGTTGTGTTTTTGTTACCTAAGAACAGACAGAAGTGGGAAGTAACTAAGTACAAATACTCTCTACATTTTGACACAAATGTATGTCCTTTCTACACCGTACATTATTTTAGTTTTAAGGCATTTGAGTGGAATTATTTATTATTTTTATTTTGCATCACTGCACGCCAACATCAGGACCGAACACATAAAAAAGACTTGTGCATCCATCAATGCATATCACGCACAACAGACACAATAAGACATACAATGATGTAAAAGATGTAGTAAGATGAAAACAATTTAAAAAGGCAAAACAAGCTGAACAAGACAAAAATGACGCAACAAGACAAAAATAACATAAAAGACGTAACAAGACGAAAAAGAAACAACAAGACAGAAACAAAAGATGAAACTGTAACGGGACGAAAAAGATGAAACAAGACATAACGAGAAGAAAACGACTTAATAGGAGAAACACCATAAAAGACAAAACAAGACAAAAATGACGCAACAAGTTTAAAACACTGCAAGACATAACAAGATGAAAAAGATGTTAAAGACGTAACAAGAAAACAACATAAAAGATGTAACAAGACGAAAACTACTCAACAACACAAAAACAACTTAAAAGACGTAACAAGATGAAACATGACCTAACAAGACAAAAACAACTGAACAAGACATAAGAAGACGAAAACAGCGTAAAAGACATAACAAGATGAAACAGACAGACAGTTTGTCAGTAGAAATGTCCTGCAGAGATCGACTTTTTTACTGTTATACTTTAAACACATTTCACAGCCTGTAGTTTTTCACTTTTACTTGAGTAAAGAAGTTAATCAGGACTTCTTTCTTTTTTCTGTATCTGTACTTCTACTCGAGTAACGGATACGTGTCCTGTGTCACCTCTGAGAGCGGACAAACCAAACCCTGGCTCTAGATACAGTATTTTTCTCTGTCTCAGTCTCAAGGCCACCGTAGTTTCTCCTGCACTCTTGGAAGGGGAGGGTGAGTCAACACATTCAGTTGATTCCAGTCTACAAGCTCACCACTAGATGTCACTAAACAGCTGGCACACAGACAGGCTGGAGTTCCTTCAGGGCTCCTGGAGCTCTGGAGCAGCTGCCCAGTGTTAAGTTTAAAATGACCTTTTAAAGTCACTTTTTTTTTTGCCAAACTAAGCACAAATCACATAATTTCGCATAATTTTGCACACTTTGTTTGACTGGAAAACTGTGACCTTCAAAATGCCACTCTCTAATTACCAACTGGCCTTACTCAGAACAGGGAGGGAGGAGGAGGAGGAGCGGAAAGAGGAAGAAGCTGAGTGAATGGTTCGCCCATGTACTGAATCATGGTCTGACAATGACAGAAGCCAGAACGACAGTCTAAACATTTTGTTGCTGTGGTGTTTCTCATTTTACTTACCAGTGCGATTACTGTGAGTTTTGCCAAAATAGGGAACATTTGTGTCTCAGAACTCCGACAATGTTGCTGCATCAACAAAGTTTAAAGTCTGACTCTGGGAAACTGAGCTGTGAGTTACTGTTAACCCGGCTGTAGCTCATTGGACAGACAAATGTGTGTTGTATCCTATGATAATTGTGTCAATCCAATATTTATATGATATATTCACAGTATTATATTACAGTAAAATGCAACAGAAGTCTTTGTACTGTATGTGACATACAATTGCTAGCAAAAAACCCTTTAAAAAACTTTAAAAACAAAATCATTTGCACACAGTTTTATACATTTGAATATGTAACATGGTCTCATGAAGCCAAAACAAACCAACAGTATTTTGATGGTCTCTAAAGAGATTGAAAAAGTGGTATTTATATATAAGTGTCTGCAGCATTTTGGTGGAAAGAATCAGTTTTGAGAAAAGAGAATTTGTTTTTTAGTGCAGTGTTTCTTTTTGCAAGTAATTTGAGGAGTGTTTTAAGCTTCAAAAGTTTGATTTGTAGTTTGAGGAAACACATTTAAACAATGCAATGCATAAATAATGCAGCAAAAAACAAACATTTTTTAGAAGTTTTATATTCTAATATTTTAAATTTAAGTTTAAATTTAAATTCTCAGTTGCAAAAAATGCTATTTAATGAAAACAATTAATTATTACAAGGCTCAATAGCCAAGAGATTCATCTTTTAAAATATATTTTTCCAGCATAATATATATATGAGTGCATATATATCTATAACTGTGTGTGTATCTGAGGACATGTACATAACCGTTCATGCTGTGTCTGATTTTACTTATATGACCAAGTGTAGATGTACGAGAGGGAAGTTTTTAAAGAGTTTTGTTGTATTTGTGGTGACTTAAAACAAAGAGCTGCACCCTTAACGACAAAAAGCTGTAGTTTGTGTGTATGTGTATTGTCACTTTAACTGAGATTTAGAGCTCTAAAAACAGCAGCGAGTCAGAGGAAGAGTGGCGTTTCTGTCCTGGGGATGTTTGTGTTGTCGTGGTCTCGGGGAATGATTAGCTCAGAGGATGTAATCGGTTTGTCTGTGTGTACACCAGGCCTCCTGGGTGGGGTTTCTCCTGCTCATATCTTGGAGATAGATCTTCCCCAGCGCCAGACGTTGGTGCCAGGGAGTCCGGCAGCCTCGCTGGGACCTGGAGACAGACGGGAGAGATGGGAGAGGATGTGTTGACAAATCCTGCAGGAGATCCTTCAGACGTTCTCTCCGCTTTAGATTCCTCCAGCGTCTCTGAGGCGCGAAGCTCCAACAGGTTGTTTGTTCGTGTTCACAGTGTGAATCTGAGTCTCCTGCAGGGATCAGACACACTGTGACCTCACCTCTGTTCTCCCGCCGCCAACCATCCCAAAAAACAAACGAGGAGCGAGAACCAAGACAACATGTTCCACCTACTGGGGCCAAATGTGACCTTTCACAAGGAGAGATCATACACTCTCAGAAATAAGGGTTCCAACAGGGTTCTTCCTGCAGGGCTGACGTTCTACCCAGAAGCATTTGGCTCTGAAGACCCATTGTTTGAAGAATGGTATTGTTCCATTACTGGTTCCATTAAGAACCCTTTTTGAGTTGAAGAACTCTTCAGTGGTTTGTCAAAAGATTTTGTAACATAATATAAGCGGGTTCTTCATAGAATCCCCTGAATGGGTTTGAGATAAAACCCTTGGAAGACAAAAAGGTTTTTGGTAGAACCTGAGTTCGCTCTTGATAAAACCTGGAATATAAAAGAGTTCTCAGTAGAACCCTGTAGGTGGGTTCTAGATTAAAAAAAACATGGAATATTAAAAGGTTCTCTTTCTCTGTGAGAAGAGGCTAAATCTTTGCAGGATAAAAAGGATCTTGGTAGAACCCTTGGAGTGTGTTCTTGATTAAAAAACATGGAATATAAAAGGGTTCTTCTTAAAACCCCCTGAGAGTGTTCTTGATAAAACCTTTTGAATATACAAAGGCTCTCAGTAGAACGCCTGTGTGTATGAGATAAAACCCTTGGACTATAACAAGGCTCTTGTTAGAACCCCCTGGGTGTGTTCTAGATAAAACTCTTGGAATATAATGAGGTTCTAGGTAGACCTCCATGAGTGAGTTTTTGTTAGCACCCTTAGAAGGTGGACAGGTTCTGCATCAAACCTCCAGACAGGGTTCATTACACCATAGAAGGGTTCTCTGTAGAACCTCACACGGGGAGTTCTGGGTGGAACCTTTCACAGATGGCTCTGGGTACAGCATAACCCTTTATGTTGGGTTCTAGGTAGAAAGGGGTTCCATGTGCAAGTTTTAAAAAGGTTTTTAACAGGAAACAAATCTGGTTCTGCTATGAGGACAAGCTACAGAACCTTTTATGGTTCTAAGTGGCACCTTTATGTCTCAGAGTGCATGGGGAACAAGAAGTCTGAGCGATGACAACAATTAGCACAAATTCAACCAATCCCTGTGAACTCCTCACAACCTTGCAATTTTGTCCAATCATTGCAACTTTTCCACACATTTGACCAATCACATTTTGCTTTGCCAGATGCACCTCTTCACTTACAAATAAAACATGTTTTTCTTTAGATTTTTTTTGCTAATCCAGAGCCTTTTTAATAAGGTTACTTAGAACACGCAGAACAGAGTGTGGCTTTATTCTCCCTGGAACAAGTTAAGAAAGAAAGAAAGAAAGAAAGAAAGAAAACAGAAAAAAAAAAATCCAGATTTGAATCAACCAGGGATCCTGTGACATTAGCACTGATGTGACTTTGTTCATTTCTAGAGTTCTAAATATGGGAACTTAGATTTCCTCTGTCATAAAAGGGAAATACATTTTAAGTCACACAGAAGGAAAAGCTGAGATCATAGACTTGAGAGAATATAGCTGACAAAGAATAGTTCAAAATAACTTCTCTGTAAGAGTTACACAACAAAAGAGTTCTGATTTCATCCAGCGTTAATGTTGTTTTAAGCAGGAACTGATCCGGTCTGCTTTACTGGGCCGAAGGGGAATATTTAGTTCAGTCTGAACTGGCCTGTAGGTCAGAGGGCACACAGAGGAGGGAGGTGATGTGGTGAACGTGATCCTTCGTCTCCGTTGTGTCTTCAGAGACGTTCCATGAGGTCAGCAAGGAGGTGCTGTTACACAACCAGGAGACAGCTGAGGGAAGCTCCTGCTGAGCTGCTCTGCTGACGGAGGATCAGTCAGAGACTCTGAGCTGCAGGCAGACGAGGAGCGGAGACAAACTTGACATTTATATCACATTCTACACATAACATATGAAACAAAAAGTGTGAAATATAAACCATATTTACTTAATAAATACTCTGATACAAGTAAAGGTCCTGCATTTAAATGATTACTTAAGTAAAGTAAGTTAGTAAGTGTGATTAGGAAAATGTATTTAAAGTATTTAAAGTAAAAGTAATTAATACTCCCTCTGATTGTTATACGATTATATAGAATTAGATTATTATGTCTCATGCATTCATGTGAAAGGAGGATTTTACTGTAGTTGGTTGAGTTGGAGCTTATTTTAGGACTGCAACTAAAGGTTATTTTCATTATGGATTGACCTGCTGATCATTTTTTCCATTAATCGACTGATTGTTTAGTTTGTAAAATTTATGAAAATGGTGAGAAATGACCCGCAACACAAATCACAGAGCCCAAAGTGACATCGCCACAATGCATTATTAAGACCTTATGAAAAAATACATTAAAATCATTTAAAGGAAAAACAGTAAATCCTTAGCCATCGTGAAGCTGGAAACATTAAATGTATTTAAATGAAGTTAAACCTAAAGCTATAATATGTAACATTTTCACATTAAAATGTCTAAAACTAGTCATTTGCTACAGATTTAGTTATTTTTATATTACCATTATCCCAAATGTTTCCAACAGTGTTCAAAGACAGAAAACCTGTAATTTATTAAAGGTAATGGTACGTTTCCTTATAACGTCCAGGAAAACTGGGGCTACGTCAGATACGTCAGAGTGAGGAAGGACTTTCTGCAAATGTGGTTAAATGTAAGGTGAATTAAACTTTAATATTACAACGCTTTTCGGATTTTTAAAACTTCTTTGTTTTAAAAATCTGAGTTTTTTCACCTGTTTTTAAGTCATAAACACAGAAGAAAAAGAACTATTTAGATGTGACTTAGAAAATGGATCACCAGATTTTTTTTTCTTCAGTGCATAAAGAAAAAAAACAAAACAATGCTGATGGCATCGAGCCCCTCATCATAATAAAACTGCAGAGTAACTTTCCTTCTCAGAGCCCCCCTGAGTCTGATGATGACGTGCACGGAGCGACCTCATCTCGGACATGAAGAAGGAGAAGAGGAGTGGAGGGAGGGTGGGGTCGCACCTCTCGGACAACAGCAGCAGCAGCGGGTGACGGACGGGCCGAGGATCTCGCAGATCTGATAAAGGCCCAAAGAGAGCCCTTTCCTTCCTGAGTGGTGGACTGTTTGTGTTAGAGCGTTGTGCGTCTCTTCTTCTGGGTGTGGGAACCTGCTCCTCCCAGAGTTCATGGTTTCCTCCCGTCAAGGACCGGCCACCGTGCACCAGCCTGCGTGTGTGTCATCTCCAGCTGAGTGAGGAGGACTGGACAGGCCCTAAAAACCATGCATCTACCTTATTATCTTGTTTTAGATGTATAAGCAATGAACAATGTTTGCTCATGTAAATACTGAGATACTGATACATGTAAAAGTTTTAAATTGTAGAAAATGTTTGGATTTTTGACTTTGTATGTCATGCATTAACAAAGCTGCTTCAAAATTGTTGATCATCTGGAAAAAAGAGAATATAAATAAGTGTTTTGGGTGTTTTTCTTTAACTGATGGGTCATCATTTTCTTATTGAGAATAACACTGCGTACGCATGAATGATGCTGTGCTTTGGTCAAAACTGACAGTGAAGAGATTAAACGTGATTGACTGGCATCATGTTTTACAGCTGGAGACAAGAGGACAGGAGAGCAGAGTGGATAAAAAGTATAGTTTTGATGATAACAGTGTGTGGATTTCACGCTGCTGGACTGCTCTCTTAGCAAGGGCTGGAACTGTTCAAGCTCAGTGATCGATACCGGCTGGCCATGACGACAACTTCAAACTTGAAAGCTCTTACGTTTTGCCACGTTTTTACGATGCTTCAGTGTTTATTTTGTAGGTTATCCTGTTGACCTTGACTTGTTGCTGAAGCGCCCGCAGGCAGACATGATGTTGGACTATTGTCATAATATGGAGGGACAGTCGAGGGAAACTGCTAACAGTTTTTCTAATGTTGCATTTTGTAGAAGTTTACACTGTAATGCAAGCTGCATTAGCATTGAGCTTTGTTAGTATACAGAGGCCGGTGTGATCCTGAGGGCTGTACTATGAAGGAAGTTCAACATAGTCAGGCTTTCTTAGCATGAGCTGGCTAAACAAAACCTAAAACCCCAGTCAGAGATAACAGGTATCATGGTGGTGGTTATCAACTTATTTTGTTAACTCAGGCCGTGTGTGCTCTCATAAAAAAAAAGGGTATTTGGAGTGTCATTTGTCTCTGCTCACGAGCCGCCCATTTCAGTCAAGGTGAACAGGTTGTTATAATGTAGAGCAAAGGATAACATAAAAAATACACTACATGGCTGCAAATATGACAAGAGGAATGCTGGCAGAATGACCGATCAACTTAACAGCTCGTAATGCGGCTGTTTATTTCTCACGTGACAACTGCACCTTAAGGAGTTAAACTTTATAGTGTTACAGCTCCACACCCTCAGTTCCCCTGCATTCCCTCAGTAATCTCACGTCATCTCATCGGCCAGTACATAGCCTCCTGACAGATTGTTCTTTGTTTCCATGCAAGACTTTCCAGCGTTCGTCTCAGGACTCACTGAGAATTAACTGTCAATTATACAAAGCATATATTATTTTACTCTAAATTGGACCTTAATTTACTAAATGAACATCATGCTGTATATATGAAGGCTTGATACTAGCGATTGAGACCATAAACTCATTAGGAAACTGTTTACTGAGGTCATAAATCAAGTGAGACGTATTATCCTTTTCTCATAAGACTCCACTCAATCAGACTTCTTTTTGCAGCCGGTGAAGTCGCCCCCTGCTGGCCACTGGAAAGGACTCAGGTTTAATGCACTTCTTCACTGGTTTCACTCAGTCCACTTCTTCTACTGTCCATGGAG
>JAJHUR010123563.1:0-12790 GCA_027495735.1 Lutjanus campechanus | reverse complement strand
GGGACAGCACACACACACACACACACACACACACACACACACACACACGCCCTAACACAGATCTAGGAATAGATTTGTGCTTCATCCTTTACACATATTGACCTACAACAAACACACACACACACACAGAGACAACACACACACACACACACACACACACACACACACACACAGCAAGTGATGCTGATAACTATCCAAACAATTAGTTTTGCTTACAGTGAGCACCAGCTGTGATTGTGCACAACCTGTTGACATATTTATATTGATTGTATTGTGTTTGAGTGTGTGTGTGTGTGTGTACATGCAAACACCTCTGCTCTTATCTCCCAGTATGTGTGTGTGTGTGTGTGTGTGAGGCACATCTTGTTTGTTTGTCATCATGTGCATTATAGTTGTATATCTTTCACACTCTCTAAGTTGTATGTGTGCGTGCGTGCGTGCGTGCGTGCTTGCATGTGTGCGTGTGTGCGTGTGTGCGTGTGTTCCCCTGGTAAGTGCAATTAGCCGGCTGACTCTGAGCGGAGTGCAGTAGCCTCCTGTCTGCCTCTAATGAGGTCTGGAGCTGTGAGAGACTCAAACCTCCACAACATTTTTACACGAGTGTCTGACTAAAACCTGATAAGTCCTCAAATCAGCACCGACACTTCTTACTCGTGTGAGTATAAAGGAGCAGAACACCAGACTGAATCAGCAGCTGGTCATGTAACTGGATCCATTTTGTCGTGTTGATGTACAGAATTCTGTGAAAATGACCTGATGACAGTTTGCAGCAGCAGTTTTCACTTTGTGAAACACTTATGATCATATTTAGTCCCTCAGCCTGAACACTGAAGCCAACTGAACAACAGTTTGACTCACCTGTTGATTCTGGCAGAAGTAGAGATTATCAGGAGCATGTGTGATACATCAGCTTCTCTTTTAACATTCAGTCAGTGTTTGTGAACTGAGGACACTCATTGTTGAAGTTTCTTGCTCGATATACGACTTCAGCTGCTCAACAGTCCTGTTTGGACTCTGTTGTCGTATTTTGTGCTTCATAATGCACCACACATTTTCAATAGGAGACAGGTCTGGACTGCAGGCAGGTCAGTCTAGTACCTGAACTCTTTTACTACGAAGCCAGACTGTTCACAATGTGTCTTGACATCGTCTCGCTGAACTGAGCAGGCATGTTGTCTGGATGGCAGCATGTCGCTCCAAAACCTGCATGTTCTACTTTCTTTCTGCAACAGAATCTACCAGAACTACTTTCTTTTCGAGTAGAAAGAAAGTAGTTCCTACATGAAACTGCTCACAACAAGATCTGTGGGTTATCTTGAGTAACTAGGTCATTATTTTCATTTTCATGCCACTAAGTCTCATTATGTTGAAGAGAATCCAGACATCTCTACAGCCGACATTTCCAAAACTCTGCAACCCACAGCAAAAGATTCTAGATGGTTAAATATCACTACAGACAGGAAAATACGTATTTTTTTATTTTGAGGTGAACTGGTCCTTTAACATTGTCATTTTGAGCATGCTGACATTAACATTTAGCTCAAAGCGCTGCTGTGCTTGTAAGTGAACCCTCACAGAGCCGCCAGCGTGGCTGTAGACTCTTAGTCTTGTTGTTTTTATGTAGAATCTGCGCAGTGTTTTCACAAGTTAAATTAACTGTTAAGCTTCCTGATCTTCAATCAGCTGCAGCTGAGTGGAGCTGAAAGGACAGCGGCTGGACAAACTGTGTCCATGAGAATAAAAAGGCTCAATAATCTGTCTGCTCAGTGGATAAACAGAGCTTTCAATGGGCTGCACAATAGATACACAAAACAATACAGAACAACACAATATACAAGGTTAAAAGTAGGCGACAACAGAGTTAAATTAACAACAGCTGATTGAACGTTTTGTGCTGGAGAGCCTGAGTGTAACATGTCATGCAACAAACAGTCACATGTTCTAGAGAGAAGAAGTTTTGTGTGATTTGATTGGCTGAAAATGGATTCAGACTAAAAGAAGAGGCGATGGCACGGTGCCATGCATCAGATCTGCACCTCTCTGTGTGGACTGAAGCATTTACAGGAATGGAGGTGTTGTTGTGCACATGAGATGGTGAACTAGGGCGGCACAATTAAGTGCAGTTGCAATAAAATGGCAGTGTGGCCGAGTGCAATAACCAAATCGCAGGACCAGAACCAAATCACAATTTTCTGAAAAAGGAAAAATGTGTGAGAAAGAGATGACCTGTCCTAAAAATCTTGTTCTCCAGATGAAAGAAAACATGTTTTTTTTTGTACAGAACTCAATAAATATCACATCATCATGATGCAAAACTGATCATTTCCACTAATCGTATTGCATATCGAGATTTCTTACAAAATAATCGACTTTTTTACCAAATCGTGCAGCCCTATGATGAACTAAAATCTCTGAGAAATCTGTGCTGGTATGAACTGAACTTTGTAGTCTAACATATATTTGTATTATTTTTTCTCCAGTCTGAGCTGAGCAGTGAGAGCTGAACGATGTGACCCTCTCTGAGTTTCTTGTTTTTCGTTTTGTCACAAACACACCTCACATCCTTCATTCTCCACCCTTTTCCTTCAAAACACTCCCCCATCCCCCCACCCCATCCCCCTCGCCCAGTTCAACAAACCCTGTAGGGTTCAAGGTGTCTGTGTGCTCACTAAAGCCTCTGTGTGTGTGTGTGTGTGTGTGTGTGTGTGTGTGTGTGTGGGGGTGTTTTTAAGACCTTGGGAGTGTCAGTGTTCTCTTATGGTTTTATGGTTTGGAGGGTTGAGGATGGCCAAAGGTTGCCTCAATAAAAATGTGTCCCAATCTGAAATTTGTACCCGTGGTTATCAGCTGGCCCCCTTCTCAAGAACATAATGCACCACACACACACACACACGCACACACACACTCACACACACACACACACACACACACACACACACACACACACACTGTACTCAGTGCCTTTTTAGTCAGTGCAATAAAACAAAGAGACAGAAACACACCTGAGGGACCACCGCGCTCTCCAGCAGTGGGACGTCTGAGAGACTTAACCAGCTGATAACACGGAGAACAGAGAGGGATCAATGTATCTGTTGTCATGGGGAAAGAATAACTTAATATGAGAGGGAATCTGATAGAGGACATACATACATATAACTCACAGCCTGGTCGGTGAGCTCACTTACTGCACACAAAGAATCATTGGACTTTCATCAGGAGGCAATTAAGTTTCTTTCAACCTTTATTTTAACTCAAAAATACACAGGAAGATATTTCTAATGTAGCTGAGTAGAAAAGAAATAATTACTCCCAGACACAATCAAACAGAATAAAGTTTTTGTTCATATGAGATTGATGATAGACATGCACAAATATTCTTAAGTTGTGTTCACATTCATTGAAACTCAAGATGGTTGCATGATACAGAATTGGTCATGTTAGGGCTAAAATTACTGTGCATTGGCAGTGTAACACAAATAGTTATATCGCACAGTAGTTCTGTTTATACTCTTTTTCTGGAGTCGGCTTGGAAGATGTGCTCCTCAGGCAGGCTGCAGGAACACTGCAGGAGTTAATCAGCTGTTTATAACTGTAAATGTTCAATGTGAAGGTCAACCTGTTGTCCTGAAAACAAAGTCCCACTGCTCTGAAAATACACAGTCTGGAGTTGGAGTTCACTGCTGCCAAACTCCATTAACATTTTGCTCAATTTAACCGTTATAAACATCTACTCCTTCTACAAGATTATTAATGATTTCTTATGACTCATAAACAGACACTAACTTATTTCAAGAACATTCGGCATTAATTTGAACTCTAATTTACATGAAACAGTTATTCCAGTTATTCCATTAATGTCTGATGACACATTATGGTTATTTTATGATTTATTAGAGAAAAAAATGCTGCTTTCTCCTTTAACATGAGATAACATTTGAATTGTTTCTCCTCTTGTCATGTGTACACACACACCCGACCAGTAAAGACTAAAGGAAGCACAGAAATCTGAGAACATTGGTGATTTTTGTTTAATAATGTTGTTAGTTTATATAAAAGTGATATTTTTACATATATGTGTTTTAGAGTTTTAAGGTTGTACGTGCAAACAGCTTTCTAAGGATGACTAATGTGCTTTCTTAACACGTCAGTCCATCACACAGTAAATGAGTCACGACGTGTAACGATGTACAGTGTATTCCTGAAAATAGAGTGTGCTCGGTGTGTGTGTGTGTGTGTGTGTGTGTGTGTGTGAGACAGTGCAGAGGGGAGAGAAACTTTGAAAAGAGACGGACAGAGATGCATAAATTTAGAGACACGCTGGAGAAGAAGCAGTGAACCTAAAGAACAGAGGCTAAACAGAGAGGAGGAGAGGAGCGGTGGAGGTTAAGAGTGGAGGCATGCCCCCGAGGTGGATGAGATGAGACAGATGTTCCGGAGACGGAGGGGTGGAGGGGCTCTAACCCTCCAATCCAAACCACCCAGATGTTTAAGCTTTGACTCGCCATCCATCCATCCATCCATCCATCCATCCATCCATCTACTCTTTCCTGCCCCATCCACCCCTTCCTCTCCTCCTCCTCCTCTATCGCTCCTTCCTTCCCTCAATCCTCCATATGAGTCGGAAGGGTTCAACATACACACACTTACACACACACACACACACACACACACAAAACATAAACCCATCCAGCCCTGAAAATACTCATCATCATCTTCTTCATCATCATCATCTTCATTGCTCTTCCCCCTCCCCCCTTTCCACACACACACACACACACGCCCTAACACAGATCTAGGAATAGATTTGTGCTTCATCCTTTACACATATTGACCTACAACAAACACACACACACACACACACACAAACTTTAACACACACACATGCAGATTTGTGGAGGATTACCATCCGCACATGCTGCACACATCTCTGAGCTGCAGTTTAGATACTGTAGCCGCCCCTCCATCACACACACACACACACATAAAGACAAACACACACACACAGTTGTCATCTGTTGGTTTTAGCAGCATCAGTAGATAAATCCTGCCTGAACAATATTAGCTGTATATATCTGAACCTGATTCATGTCCAGCAGGAAGTTCTCGTCTCCCAAAAGCAAACTTTTCAAATTAGAAAAAAATAAAAAGCTCTCGTCATTTCTGATCAGTTTTGACCTTTCGTGGTCCAGAGTGAAGCCCGGCCTCGGGGTCATGAATGTCAGCCGTCAGTCACAGTGAGAAAAATCAGCTGATCTCAGAGGATAACAGGACACCAATCAGAATCAGCTCAGTGTGACAGTGGAGTGAAGAGACGTCGTCAGCTCGTCTGTATGAGGAACAGATGACAGTGGAGACGTCTGATCGTGATCTCAGCTGTCTGGATCACATCCATCACCTTAAACTGATCATTTATTGTCACCAAATTGTTTTCTGTTTTTAAATTTCTCATACAGATCACCATCGACTTTTTACACAAATATACTGAACTTTATTCTGTTTCAAACACTTTTCAAATGAATTAAATGACAGTACTCTGTATAATTTAAATACACCATAACGCAGCTCCTACAGTACACCGTCCGTCTGTCAAAGCACTTTGTAGAGTTTTGTGCATTTCGTTGGCTTGTTTTTGGCAGTTTTTCAGTCATTTTTCAAGCAAATATGTCAAATATTTGTTGGTTGCAGCTTCTTAAATGTGATTATTTTCTGTTTTTATTCATAATTTATCAAGAGACCAAGAGTCTTTGGGCTTTGGACTGTTGGTTTGACGAAAGAAGACATTTGAAGACGTCACTTTGTTCTCTTTTTTCACATTTTACAGTCCAAATGATTGATTGTGATCCAGTAACTGACAGCAGATAACTGATCATGAAAATAATTAGTTGTAAAAGACAAGTGTGCAAGAGTCTTTGGTGTGCAAAAGCTTTTTGCTCTTTGATATTTTAGATTTTTCAGGTATAATCTGAACCATCCAACAGTCGAATCAACAATAAAAAAAACTAATTGTGGACAAACGACAGAATGTAGAAACATAAAATTAGAGAAATAACGTAATAATTCCAAAATAACCTGCAGTGAGAGTAAAATTAAACGTAGTTGTGCATCTCCAGGGGAAATAAGGCAACAGCTAAACATAAAAATTCAAGTGACGATCCAGTTGAAATACAAATCTAGAAATCATACACAGGTTTTAACAGCCTCGTACTGAAGCGTCTCCCTCCACCGACTCAACCCAACAACAGAACCTAAATCTTTTCCCTCCCTGATCAGATTCTTCCTCTGAAGCATCTTGTTCTTGCCCTTAAAATGTTTACATTAATAAACAGATGATTATTTTTTAATGAGTCTCCTGTTGTGGCTCCTCAGTCTGATTAAATCGGAGCTGTGGGGAATTTCACTTTCTCTTATTAGTGTATTTGTTTATTCCCTCGCTGCTCTCTGCTTCCTTTCCTCCCTTCCTTCCTTCCTTCCTTCACATCATGTTTGGTGGTTTGTTTCCTTCGTCCGGCTCAGCCACGCTTCTCTTCCCTCTGTCTCCAGTCTGATTTATTGTTTCTGATGAATGAATGATAGAAAGCTGTAGGTCTCTGGTTCAGTTCTTCTTTATCTTGAACAGAAACAGCCTCTTTCTCCGTCTGTCAGAAGCGTCTCTGTCCTGCTCATCTGTCTTCCTCCCATTCAGCCGTTCAGTCTCTCCGTCTAAAAGAGGACAGAATGGAGGCATTCGGTGTCAAGGGCAGTTCGCCGTCCCGCACAGAGCTGCAGTGTCATTTTCTGAATACGAGACCAGAATCACACACACACACACACACGTCTTTCACACGTCGCCTTTAGCAGCATTTTATTATCCTCACCCTCTTTTTCTCTTCGGTTTGTGATGCTTGTTTGTGGTTTTGTTTGTTTGTTCGGTGTCACATCGAAGCGCCGCACCTCGGCCCTTCTAACGCTCTCCTTTCTCACACACACACACACACACACACACACACACACACACACTCTCACACACACACACACACACACAGAGCAGCAGAACTGAAAGCGATTGAAGGGATTTTCTTTTGTCCTGTGGAAGCTGCAGAAGTGCATTCAAACATTTTCTGAACCAGATACAGAAGGACGACAAGAGTGAGATAAACATGAAGCTCTCGATAACTGCTGTGATCGTGGCTGCAGCTGATAATTATATTCAGAACTGATTCTGATGAACGTGATATATCAAGAACACCTTGACAGAATGTCTTCAAATTTGGTCCAAATGTCCACTTGGACACCTGCCCTTCAACAATTTCCCCTCGGGGATAAATAAAGTATTTCTTGATTAATTGATTAATCTGTCAGTTCTTTCTCGATTATCTTGATTATCACAATAGTTGCTGATTAAATTAATAATCGGTTACTCACTTAATGATTGCAGCTCTAATACATGGTCACTCACTTGTCTCTCACTTGTGTTCTCAATCGCTGCAGCACCTGTGCTCAGGTAGCTCTCAATGTGTTGCCATAGCAACGACGAGCCTAGTTTGCGGCTCTCAAAAACTTTTTTTTTTTTTTTTGGCACTTTTTACAAGCACAAAGTCACTGACAACATTATTCTGTCAGTCTCTGATCACATCAGATTTGTTCTTTGATCACATATTGTCCACAGCTTGTTGTTCTCCACCGGCTGTTTGTCTTCCGTTTGATCCATCCTCCAGCTTACTTCACTGTCGGGTCAAACAGTGACGTCCGTGTTTTGCAGACTGTGAGGTCAAAGTTTGTGTCGTAGGCTTTTCACCATCAATAAAACCCCGGCAGTGGATTAGGTTTGATATCACTGTATTTGCGGATTTAAATGTCAAAAATCCTGCTTCTGAATTCTCAGGAGGAAAAACTATTATTGTATTCTGTGTTTTATTATTGTTCTCACCTGCTGCTCGTGCCCGTGTCTGTACCTGTGAGTTTATATAAACTTATTTTTTACCCATGACACCTGGTGTGTGTACCTGCAGGTACCCGACCCGCTGCAGGACTCTACTCGTCGCTGCTTGCTGTTAAAGCAGCAGTGCACCTGTGAGAAAAATGGCAAAGTGCAGCTCTTACATGAAATCTGAGGTGTTTTTTTTCTGTGGTTAACAAATGTATGAAAGCGCGGTTGACTCACCGACTAACGATTTAGTCAACTTTTAGGGAATGAACAGCCGTATCAACATGTTGTTCTAGTTAAAAATGTTTACAGCTTCTTATTTGATGAGCTGCAGCTCACAGGGAGACTTTACACACCATCTTCATTAAATCAGCCTCTCTGACTTTAAGTGAAGGTGGAGAACACAGACAGCAGAGTCAACAGGAAGGGTCCTGTTCTCGTCGTCTTTGTGTTAAAGGTGAAAACAAAAAGCAACACTCGGCTCGTTGCTGTTTAACCCTGACCTACACACACACACACACACACACACAGAGAGGAGGAGGGGGTGGGGGGCTGTGTTATAAACGACAGTCCTTGGCCTTGTCTGTTGAAGGCAGATAGGAAGGAGGTACCAGGACCCCGTCACCTTGGCCCTGTGTGTGTGTGTGTGTGTGTGTGTGTGTGTGTGTGTGTGTGTGTGTGTGTGTGTGTGTCGCTGTCTCTTCTGTATGTGTGTGCGTGTGTGTTTCAGAACAACATACGTGAGCTATAAAGATCAAACATGTCATGTTCTCTAGTTGAAGTTTAAAGATGGAATTCTTGTTTGTTCCCTGAACTGTGACTTAATGTTTGATTTGTAGATTTTAGTCATTAATGAAATAAAATAGTAATAATGATAAATTCCACAACATATTTAAAACCACAGGAGCATTTTGCAGCTGCTCCTGAGCTGATATTTTTAATCTGCAGGTAGAAATGATCTGCATTAATGTCAAGAAGTTGTTCTGGTGAGCTCACTTAAAAGATTTTTTAAGAATTTCATGAATGCTTAATTATGTATTTTGAGAATCCGAGGACAGCGAGGGGAACTGTATATGGCTTTAAATCCATCAAGATTATTTTTTCTTTTGAATATTTTATTTTTTCATGTCGTGGCAACACTGTAAAAAATATTTATTTGAACTTAAAGTTCATGTCTGAGCTTTGAAGTTTACTGAATTTGAAAAGTTGAGTTATTGTCTCAATGATTCAAAACAAACAAATGTTTTTAGTCAATGAAACTTGATATTAATTCAGTTGAGAAAACCAGTTAACTAAGCTTAAGGTATTAATTTTGACCATCAGATCTTTGGTCACACTCACAAACATTACAAACCAGCTTGATTTCCTTTTACATTTTCTCAGTTTGAAGAGTCAGTTCTTCATTTCACAATGCATGCTGGGAAGTCTGTTAATACACCGATCATGTTTCTTCAGAACCTTAATGAGTTGATCGAACTCTCACCATCAATTTCAGGCCAAAACATTTCAAGTCAGAGGAGCTGATTTCTTAAGTTCTGAATTCTTCTAAAGATAAATACTAGAACTTCTAAATTTAATTAACTTGAGTAAGTAAGACTCGTATTTTTCTGTTTTACGAGAAAAGATTAGTTGATTTACACTAAATTCCTGTGTATTTTTTGTGTGTGTGTGTATAAAAAGGGTATAAAGAGGGAGGCGTGAAGCGGCAGGACTTTAACTAGTTAATAAAGAGCTGCGGTGAGTTGTGATAGCTCGTCAAGTTTTACAGCGAGGTCATAAAGTTTCACAAAATATGGTTCCAGACAGCAGATGGAGAAGTATACTGTCTGTGTGTGTGTGTGTGTGGTTTGTTAATGTGTGTGTGTGTGTGTGTGTGTGTGTGTGTGTGGGCGGATGTAAATGGAGCGCTGTGGCTCCAAATCCTGCCCATTGAGCTCTCAGACTGTTGAACCAACACAGTCTGCTGCTTTAAAAAAGGCGACTCAGTCGCCTCTGATAGAAAAGAAAAAAGCATCTCCGCTCTTTTTTTTTCTTAGTCTGCTGGAAATTTCTCGGACCCACTAATGTTATTTTGTTGATTTAAATGTCGTCTATAAGCCGAGTGGATAAAAGTCGACTTTGTTACTAACAGTGTCATGTTGGGCAGTTTGCTTCAGTAGCATAATTAGCTCATTAACAGGTGAAAATAAAGCTGGTCACCATCCACTTCCATTGTCTGACTCAATCTGCACAAGGGTGAGAAGATAATGACTGAATTTTCATTTTGGGGTGAACTATCCCTTTAATCTCATCTGCTCAGCCTGTCGGTGACATTTCAATCATAAAACTTCACAGAAAACAACAGAGGTTTCCTGTAGATAATCTGACTCTGACTTTGTGATAAATCTGTTTGTCTGAAGTCTCGAACTCGTATTTCTCATATTTGTGTCGATTATTTAGATTTTTTCACGTGAATGTAGTGAAAGTGTGTCTCTTTCTGTTAAACAGCCTCTCAGCTTCTGCATTGACAAAATGATCGACCGGTCCTGCTCCTGTTTCTGTAAGGATATTTTTCCCCCAAGCTGAAAATACACAGTATATAACATCTTATATTATTCTGTACATTGTACTCTGTAACCTCTTCATGGTTGTCAAGGAAACCTCTCCTTCACTCTCCTCTGAGTGACTCCATTAGGTGAGAACGGTGTGATCATGTGTAGGTATTCAGATTCTGCTAATGTGTCTATTTTTGAAGGCCGACGCTGATATTAATATTTTGTGCTGATAATCTTTGAATTCATGCAAAGTGTTTGTCGGATGTGGAATCTTCTGAAGCAGCGTTTAGGCCGTTTATGTAACAATGAAAATAAAACATTGATGCATTCTTGCATGAAATCCGATAAAGCTGAGGGCTTCACATCGCTGCTAATATTGATCTGGTAAATATGTAATCAACCTGCATCATAATCATTATAATGGAGCTGGACAACACTGACTGAACTCTATTGGATTTGTATTAAAAGTACATCATCTGCCACCGTACTGTATCAATCATTTTTCAATAAAATAGCAACACACCATACTCGCCGTGACAATGTAGGTGTTGATTTGGGATTTTATTACAAATTTGGTATTAATCTCGGTTTTTGAGCATGCAGAGAAAACTACAGAGAACTCCAGAGAACTCCAGAGAACTCCAGAGAACTCTGAGGTCGAAAATAGTTCAATTATAAGTTAAAACTGCCTGTTTTTTTACAGAAAACGAGTCTGGTTAGTTTCATTATAAATTAATCAGAAAATTCTTTTTCTGTCCACGATGACAACTTCAGATGTCGTCATCATTTTGTTATCAGTTAGTCATTAAGAGCCGGTGTCCATAAAGTGTTTCTTAATGTAAAATGTGTGTCAAAATATCATTTTAAATAAATGTTGTCATGATGTCCTGGTCCACACATCATATTCTCCAGGTTTAAGAAAACATCTTTGTTTGGTTCAGATCTTTTAATCAGAGCGCTCAGCTGCTTTTTGTGCAGCAGCTGCGAGCGCTTTTAGTTTAAAATCTCATCATTTTTCACAAAGTTGATGTCGTCGTCACTGTTTAAGACAACCAGTGACATGTTGGATGGAGCCCTGGTAACCCTGGTAACCAAGAAAACGGAGATTCTCGTTCTTGTCGTTTTATCCTGAGCTTCATGATGTTGGACAGAAATGATCATGTACCGTTTTTACACAAAATGTGACTGTATGCAGCTTTTTGAAGTCTCTTCCTCATTAAACACACTTCAGACAGTTGAGACTGTTTGTTGACTTGAAGAAAATCTAATTGGTGCAACTGAATAATTGTCAGATTAAAAATTTGCATCAACACATCTGGAACTAGTTTCCATACACAAACACACTTATAGATGAGTTTGTCCACAGACTGGATCCTGTGGCTCGTCTGTTATGTTTGATTTTTTGAATGTTTTGCAGTGTGTTGGTCTTTTGTTTTCTCTGTTACCTGCCTACAGGGACTACAGATGTAAATTAGCATTTTTGCCAACTCTGGCATATTTACATCATGTATTACACTCTGATGTTCATTAATATGATCTGTCCCTGTTAAATAAATAAACAAATAAATAATGTACACGTTTTTAAAAAAATCCCTTAATATAACGTGGAAAAACTAGTTGGAACAACTTATTTTTTAATCAACTTAAACACTTGTGTTTATGTTACCAATGATTAAATCACTGCTAATTAAAAATACCAGAGTTGCAGTTTGTCGATTAACTTCCTGAGAAGATGTCATAATTCAGTGGTTCCCAAACTGAGAGGCGGGACCTCCTGAGGGTGAAGTTTAATGAATATCATTTATGTACCCAAATATATTTGTTTTTAGAGTTTACATCAAACTAGAAGTTGTACCCAGCCTCATTAGATCCATGTCGCAGTGCAGCTGGAAGATTTCTGACATCTCATTACAGAAGGTTTTTGGGGACGGGGGCTGATGCAGCACTAAAGGTGCTGTCAGAGTTGGACGTTATACTTTTTGGTGAGACGTGCAGGTATATAGAGCTCTGTGGGGTAGTTGGGGGCAGTTATGGGGCATCAGGGACTGAAACAGGCTTTTGAGGAAGGAACTAAAACTCTGTGGTGTAGTTTGAGAATAAATTAATCAGTTCTGCTGCAAATGGGGCTAATCCAAATCTCTGGAAGGGCTCTGGGTGGCAGTTAGGGGTACAGAGTACACTCTTGAGGAAATATGAGAGTTGATTTGGAGCTTTACAGGAGATATAGGGGTAGAATCAGGGAAGGTGTGGGTGTTGGGGGCAGATATGGGGCTCCTGGGGGGAGTTAGGAGTAGATACAGGAGGAGGGAGGGGTGGATGTAGGAACTTGGGGAGGTGCAAATGATACACAGAC
>JAJHUR010123561.1:0-23565 GCA_027495735.1 Lutjanus campechanus | reverse complement strand
AAGAGAGAGCCCCAAAATAAATCTCTTTTTGTTCCACTTTACATATTTATTTAGTTTACTTTGTAACCCTAACCCCAATATAAAACGCAATGATTCATGTTTTGTCTTTCTTCATAAGCATATGCAAAATAATTCCACATGGGTATAATTCTTCATCATCTTTAACTTGTATATCAGAATATTTGCAACCAAAATAAACACTAAACATTAAAAGTAAAAAAGCTTTTACTTGCAGTGTTACACTGAAATCTGTCCTGTCAAATTCTGTGACTTCTATTTTATATTTTTACCTGCATTTAACCATGAAAACCTCATTTAGGTTAATAATGTCTTTTGCAAGATTTTCCTGATGAAGATCAACAACAACTAACAACAACACAGATAACACAAAATATCTCCATGTAACAAGATCACAAATAAATAAAATAGTACAAATAAAAAATGAATATATTGCTAAATAAAATACATTAGTAGCTGTTTGCAAAACTCTTTGTGTTGAAAAGTCTATATGCTTTTATCCATAAATTTAAGCACAATTTCATCATTTATATTTTCAAAAATACAATTAAACTGAAAATAAGAGGGAGTGCTGCACTGGGTTGTATTAGTGCTGGTAAGGACAGGGCCAGAATAAAAATGAGAGAAATCATTGACTGTGCAGCTCAATATTAATAGAAATCGATGGTATTGGTTGACACTCCGGTAAAATCCGAGGCACTCCCATTATGAATATAAAATCCTTTATTCATGGATTAATCACTGTGTTTTGACTCATGGAGTCTCTATGGGGGTAAATCAACATAAAATATTTACATTTTGTTTTAAACATTACATTAGCTTGAGTTTTCAAGTCAAAACATGGCTCACAGTACAGCTGCAACGATAAATCAGTTAATTGATTATTAAATTAATCGCCAACTATTTAATAATCATTTAATCGATTTGAGCAATCTCTTGTTTTTGAGGAAAGAAGTCAAAATCTCTTTGACAGTAAACTGAATATTTTTGGGTTGAGGACGTCACGTTGGGCTTCAGGAAACACTGATCAACATTTTTCACCATTTTATGACATTTTATAGACAAACAACTATTAACTGATTAATCGAGAAAATAATCGACCAAGTAATTGACTATGAAAATAATGGTTAGTTGCAGCTCTCGGTCACAGATTTCACTGTAACACCAGTATTTTGTTGCATTTACTAACTATGTCGCTGTTTGTGTATTTATTTGCGTTCATATAGTATTTTTGTTTGCATGTCTGTGTGTGTCCATTGTGTGTGTAGTTCTGTTTGTGTAGACTGCATGTGGATTCTGGGGTGTGTGTTTGTTTGTGCGTGTGTATGTTCACTATCCCACAAAGTGCATTAGCTCATTTGAGTCTTGTCAGATCGCACTTCTCAAACACAGTGACACAAATTGTTGGGGGGAGGTAGTGAGAGAGTGTGTGTGTGTGTGTGTGTGGGTGGACAGGCAAGTGGTCTGCATCATGAGAGCCATGCGTCCACATTAGCAGCCCCCACCTCCGCAGCCCCCGTCCCTCCAATTAGGTTAGGAAAGTGCAATATCTGTCAGCAGAGGAGTACAAATGTGTGTGTTTTTATCAGCGCCGGGCCCCTCCGGCACAGAGGCCACTGTGAACTCCCACAATGCACGGGCAGGACAGGGAGGGAGGCGAGGGGAGGGGCGGGGCATGCTGGTTTCAATCAGTCACTGCAGCCAATTGAATTACAGTGTGTTTTAGTGCAGTGGCCGACTCCAGACTAATGTGATTTCTGCAGCTCCCCGAAGATCAATTGATCAGGTCTAATTCACAGCCCTCAAAAAGAGAGAGACAGAGAAGAAGAAGGAGAGGAGGAGGATGAGGAAGGGGAGGAGGATGGGGGTGTCTGGCTGTGTTTCTCTGGTTCGGGATGTTTGATTGAGGGAAATGGGCAGATGGTTTGATTTTGTCAGCTGATTTTGGCCGTAGTGCCGGAATCAGGAATTACGAGAAGTGTGTGTTTTGGCAGCGTCCATAAAAAATCCTTTGGATGGTCAGGATTACTGTAAATGTTTGTGTGTGTGTGTGTGTGTGTGTATGTGTGTATGTGTGTGTGTGTGTGTGTGTGTGTGTGAGAGAGAGAGAGAGAGACAGAGAGAGGGGGAGTGTGTGTGGCATCTGTCTCACGCACAATAAACATGAAACAAGTATATAATGTAGGCCTAATGATTATAAAACTACAGTGTACAGGAAAATGTATAATAAAGAAAGAAAGAAGGAAGATTAATAAAGAAGGGAAAATGAGAAGTAGTTAAGACTAAAGAAAAAAGGGAAGAGAATAAAAGTGAAAACAAAAGAAAGATAAGATGTAAAGAGTAAAAGAGAGAAAGCAATAAGCACTGAAAGACAAGGACGATTAAATCAGAGAAAAAACATAAAACAAGGCGAGGAAGGACAAAAAATACAAGGAAAGAGAGAAAACTAGACAAGGAAGACAAGAAGGAAAGGATAAAAAAAGGACAAGGAGTTAAGTATAGAATGAAGTAAAAAAAAAAGAGAGATGGAAAGAATCATGACGAAGAAGAAATGCTGAAAAAACAGGACAAGTGACGCAATAAATAAAGAAAAGAGCAGGAGATGTGGAAGAACAAAAAGATAAAGATTAAGAAAGAGATTAAAGAGAAGAGGAAAGAAAACAAGGCAGAAAGAGGGAACAATAGAGGAAACAATGAGGAAGAAAGAAAGGAAGGGAAGGTGGGGAAAGAAAAAATGAAGAGAAGCCAAGTCAAAAACAAAAAAACGGAGAAGACATGAACAAAAAAGTGCACAAAAGAAGACAAGAAATATGAGAAGGAAAGAGGGGAAGACAAGAAACAAAAAGCCAGAAAGATGAAAAGACTAAAAAAAAATAAAAGACAGAGTGAAGAAAAGAGAAAAGGAAGGAAAAAATGACAGAAAAAGAGCAAGATTACAAGGAAAGACAAGATGGAAGAGCAGAATAAGAAAGACAAGGAAAGATGGAAAAATTAGAAGAGAATAAAAAAAGGAGGGAAATACTGAAGAGAAAATGATGAAAGAAGAAAAACAGAAGATGTAAAGACTGAAATACAACAAGACGACAGAACGACAGATGATTAAACTTCTTAAATCATCTGTTTCATTCTGACACAAACAGGGAGAAATAAACATGGTCTGTATTTACTAATGAGCAGCAGGATATCTACACACACACACACACACACACACACACACACACACACACGCACACACACACACACACACTCCTTGTGTATCTTATCAACAGTAAACAAACAGTGCAGGACCCAGAATCCCCTGTACCTCTCCATGTCCGTCAGCCGCGACGAGTCCCGGAAACCTTTGGCGAACGGGTTGCTGTCGATCTTCAGTTTGGTGATCTGAGACACAACAGCAGGAGAGAGAAGAAGAAGAGTGTAAATGTTCCTCCTTTTTTTATTTTATTCTTTTCTCCCTCTTACAGTCAGTCGGTCTGTCCCGACATGCTGCTTCCTGCAGCTTGGCTCTCGTCTCGCTCATGTTACTGCAACACTGCAAACACTGTAGAGCTCCGGTTTTAAAAGCTACTTATATTTATTAGTGGGGATCCTGATCACGTCTGCAGGCCCTGGTCTCATCTAAGCCCTTTGACAATTAAATCTAACACCTAAATGTTTTTTAAATATGTATCTGACACATTGAAATAACAGCTGTAGCTATAAAATCAAACACACCTTATTTCTCACGAGATACTTGCTCCAAATACTTTCAAAGCTATTAAGTTTATAAGTTTAAATTATTTATATATCATCCATTCTTGAGACATTGTTTGGACAAATCAAGTCCAACCAAAAAAAAACAAAAACAAACAAACTTCAAAAATATTACTGCCAACAATCTTTTTCCACATTTGGGGGTGCAAATTTATTCTTTAAGGATTTATATATATATGTGAAATATATGTAATTTAAGAAATGTTTTGCTAGACTTGCTAACTTGCTAAACACACAAAAAAATCACCACGTCAGATAATTCAAAAATGTGTCAAAAGCTTTCAAACTCTAAAAATAACAATACCTACTGATAATATAGATATAAAAAATGTGCTATTATTATCATCTTTGCTTTAAACTCGCATTTTATGAAAATGTTGGCCCTTTAAAGTTGTGTCCCACATCTCTGGCGACTCTGTCAGATTTTTGCAAAAATATGATTTAATCAGGCATAAAAAGGATCAGCTATACCCTCAGGAAAACTACTCAAGCACTGGTAAGATTTCTATTTCTTGACAAATTTGCTAAATAATATTGCAGTCAGATGTGTTTCAACCGTAACATGTCAACTCCATAGCCCATCTAAATCAAGGCTAAATAAGAATTATGAAAATGTGTATTTTGATTAAAATTAAGAGAACTATGAGCAACTTTATAAATAAAATGGCTGCTCACTACGACAATGCTGTGAAATGAAAAGAAATGAACATTTTGTCAACTCTGTAAGTTGTGAACTACGTTAGATTTTCCATCTGAGGTCACATCTACATTTAATAAAAAAAACTGGCGCATTTTAAAATATGTTTTCCCAGCATGCTAGGGGAGTAAAAATCCTTGCCTTTTTAACCCATTTGGATTACATATGTGGCCATATTCTGCACCTATATAACAATATATGCCAAAAAAAATACAATAAATCTATTCCTTTGTATCCTGACATGAAAATCCAACCATCCAATCACACCAGGACGTGTGCTTTCGTAGACTTACATCAACCAGTTTCATCAAATAATATCATGACATCCAGCCATCAAGCAGCACAGACCAAAGATCCAAGGACGAAGTCACGCCCATTTTTCAACGCTCAAATCAAATTTCTTCCCACGTTATGTCCGTTCTGCCTGTTTCAAATACGTCACGATACGGAAGCTTGATGACCTACTTTTGAAGTGCCGTTTTATCTGAACTTGAACGTTGATCGTTACTTATTTAGTCGTGAATATTGAGGGTATAAAATGGTGGGCACAAAGCAAAGTTCCAAACATTTAGACTAATTAGAGTCTGTTTATCATTTTTCAGTTTAATATATTCTATGATCTTTTCAAATTTCAGCTTTCATGTGACGTCTGGGTCACAAGCAGCTACAACAAGATGAGACAGACAGTAATATTCCATCACTCCGATATTCTCAAGAAAGTAAACATGCTACATTTTGATCATTTCATCAAATTTGGTGATAATAAACTCATAAATGCCCAAATAACCAGGCTACTAAGGTCCTCTGTGACACTGATGAATGTTACGTTATATTATTTCTGTTTTCTTTTACAAAAAGGACATCCACTGATTGCTGTATTGTTTTTGTTTTGCAAGATGCTATTTCGTTGCACATGCTTAAGTCAGGGCTGGATACTTTAATTTCATTTCATTTCAAGAAGGAAAGCAAAAGGACTTAAAGTTGTTGGATATATTTTGTTTAATCTTGCAATAAATATTGTGTAATAAACTTTTTAATCACAGTATGATTGTACTTTGAGTTTTTGGGGTTGTGACATCTCTAGTCTATAAGGAACTCTAAGTTGCCCTTTTCTAAGTCTTCATTCGAACGGTCGTCTTTCATTGTTCAGATGATCAATACGTGGAACTCCTCTCCCTCAGAACTCAATCATTTTAAACTCAAGTCGAAACAGTCTGAGAGAGGGATCAGTCATGAATGATCTGGTTCCCGTCATTGAGTTTTATGGTGATTTTATTTTATCATTGTGTTTTGTGCTCTACTGCTGCTGTGCTGTTCAGTAACAAATGTAATTTCATGTTGTTCTGGAGCTGCTTTCGCAAACGTATCAACCGATCTTCCTCAGGTCAAGAATCAACTTTCACTCTCAACTTTTGAGCTGACGTGGACAAGAAGTCCCTAAAGTGTTCTGGAAAAAACAAAAGGACATTTGAACGTCTGCACATTCATATCAACCGGGCAAACTCCATCTGCTGATACAATCAAAAGCACCAGAGCAGCTACTAAATGGAGCTTGTAGCCATTTTATCGTTTTAAAACCTCATGGAAGCCAACAGCAGAGTTTGGCAGTTAATCCACAGACAAATGGCCTATAATGCTTACTGGCCTCACCAGCAATCACTCACCAGCTGGTTCTGATAGGCCGTGACGGCGGTGAAGACGGTCTCAACGAAGACGAAGGTGCGGAACTCCTCAGACTTGAGGTTGAGCAGCGAGGCGGTGTGGTCCTTCTTCTTGATGATGTGGACCCGCGGCTGGTACTTGTGCATGGAGTTCAGGATGATCTGCAGAAGACAAGAAGACAATCAATGAGACCGGTAAACAGTCCGACTGTCAAGGACAACCAGCACTAGAGCTGCAATGATGAGTAAATTAATTTGTTAGTCGATCAAAAGAAAATCACCAGCAGCAATTAATGACCATTAATGACTATTAAGGCTGCACAATTAATTACAATTGCAATAAAATCGCAATATGGCCAAATGCAAAATCCAAAAAAATGTGCAAGAAAACAGCATTATAATCAGGGACTGTAGTGCTGCATGTGATCACCTGACCTACAAATCTTGATCTCCACATGAAAGAAAAACACATTTGTTTGGTACAGACCTCAATAATATAATATAATAATAAATATCACGCTTTTATTATTATTTTTTTTTTTTTCAATGAATATGAAAATTGTAATCTTGATCTTTTCTACTAATCACATTGCAGTTGCAATTTCAGTCAAAATAACTGCAAAATGACTTGCTTTTTTCAAATTGTGCAGCCCTAATGACTATTAATTGATTGTTAAATTAATCGCCAACTAATTTGATAATCCATTAATCAGTTTGTGTATTTTTTGAAGCGCAAATTCTTTGATTGCAGCTTCTTAAATCTGAATATTTTCTTTTTTCTCTACTCCTTTATGACAGTAAACTGAATATCTTTGAGTTGTGGGCAAGACAAGACATTTTACAGACCAAACAACTAATCTATTTAGAAGATTATCAGGAAAATAATAGCCAGATTAATTGACAATTTAAATAATAATTAGTTGTAGCCCTATTGCCATCAAACATGTGCTGGTCTTAAATGTAAGAATTTTCTACCTTTCTTTGTCATTTATGATAGTAAATGAAGAGAAAGTCTAACACAGTCTAAGCAGTGTAAAACATCAGGATCAGGGTCAGTTCTGGTCTGCTGGAATAATTTTCATAGCTGCAAAATCAAGTGGGTGGAAAAAGGTGACAAACTAAATGTGTATTTCATCCTCTGTCTGCATAAAGTTTGCAAGTTCAACTCCAAAGTGTTTTCCACTTAATCTATGAAATAATTAAAGTCAACAGTGCTGTGAAGTACTGGTAATTTTAACAACTGAATGACAACTGCTGCAACAGTGATGAAGATCATGTGATATGACTGAAAGTTCCAGAACAGCTAATAAATGGACATTCCGTTGAAACTGTTTTCACAATTTACTTAGAAACTTTTAAAAGGTTGGTCCAGCAAATAAAATAAAAAAATCTGTAAATTAAATTGAATGAAAAATTACTAAAATAATCCACAATGTAACACAGACACATTTGTGAATCAGGTAAATTAGAAACTGAGCATGTCATAATGCCTCATGTCTGTTCATTGCGCCTGACTTTGTGCAGCTTTGCATATATTTTGAAATGAAAATATCCAAACAAATATCCAGCATATCAAACCGACTGACCGGCCTGATGGAAAGGGACGGTATGGAGGCAGTGCAGAGAGATGAAGAGTAAAAAGACGGAGAGATGAACGGGGTGAACGGGGGAGACAGACATGTGTGAACAGATAAAGTTGTTAACACTGCAGCAGCTCCAGGTGAGAGTTTCCCTCCACAATCGCTCCTGTCTGGCTGCAGCCCAGGAAACACTTTATATCTGTCTCTCTTCACTGCTGACTCACAACGCTAAATATCAAGTCAAACACAGATGTGATGTGTGTGGGCAGAATTCAGTGTTTTAACTCAGTATGATGACAGTGTGAGCCTTAAAGGTGTATACGCTAAATTAAATTCAACATTTGACACAGAAAGATGCATCACACTACTTTCATTTCTCCTAAAGGGTTAAAATTTAAAAAATATTCTATTTTTATTATATAAATAGTAATCTTGTTTTTTAGGACGTAGGACATTGTAGGTTTATTTCATTTTGGATACAGAAATAATGTAGGCAATTTTGTATTTCTCTCAGGTTACCTGTGCAGCTACAAATTTGTTTCATAATTACTCATTTATTCATTTATGTAGTTCATCTCGGTAAAACCATTATTTTAGTTCTCAATTTTTGACTAACAGGAGCTGTGTGATGAAGATAATAGCAAATATTATCAATTGAATCATCAGGATTTAATGATTTAATTTTTTTTCCTCCAAATTTCAAGGCTTTAGCAGCACTAATTACACAAACAGAAAAAACAGACAAAAACAAAACAAAAAATAAAAAACAATGACTGCTCATCATATAATTGGGAATATTATAATAATTTTAATGAAATCCAATATTCATTTAATAAGAGGCTAAATCCCTCTTTAAAATTCAGATGGATGGCCATGACCTCTCTATTTTGAATGAATACAGCTATTATTTCTTTCTTCTAAAACAAGCAGCCGTAAATTTTGCAAACTTGCTATTGTGTCTATTTTACAAACTCCTGTACATTTACTTGGAATTATTATCAATCGAAAATACAATAAAACAAAGCAAAACATAATAAAATAAAATGTCTCAGATAAAAGTAAAAAGACATAAAGCATTTTTGGTTTTATTGGGTCTGATCATAATAGGCTACTGTATGTTTTGATTACTTCCATATAAATAATGCCAGGAAGCTATTTTTGGATTTCTAAAAAAAAGGTGTAACACACACACACACACACACACACACACACACACACACACCCTTTAAGATAATAATTACCTTGTTTCCCAGGCTGTATCTTGGCAAATTAATGGATAAACGTTAAATGTTTTTTTTTTCGGTTGTGAAATGTTTTGTGTTGCCTGCTTGTGCTTGCATGAAGCTCTCAGTGAAAGGAGGATTAAAAGAGCAATTTGCTCTTGTCAGGCCAGTAATTTTAGTGTCACACCGTCCTTTAAACCTGACTTAAACTAAGATTTCTCACAGAAAATCTGCATGACTGTTTGTTTTTTTAGGCTACATGCGTTTTGGTCGATGTCCAGACTTAAAACCTAAAATTTAAACTTAAATTTACCTTATGTTTATTTATATTTATATTTAATTTGACCAGCAGACAAAGTCCTACACACAATTTTAAAATTTGGCTAGTTATTTTATAAGCTGCTTTTCTGATACTGACGGTTATAGACGCTTCACTTGAAATACAAAGTGTTTTCATAGTGTTTTGTGCAGTAGTAAGAGGCCTATAACTTCGGTTAATACGCGGCGTGTATTCTTTGTATTTTCTCGGGACAAAAGAGGAATAAAGTAACAAGTGCTCACATGTCCGTGTTGGTCCAGTTCGTTGTTCGTCAGTTTGACTTTCTCGAAGGAAACCATTTGCTTCATGAGCTGCTCTCCGGTGAACGGTGAGTCCGGGTGGACGTACAACCTGCAGGAGAAGAAGAACAGCGGATCACATCCTAGGCTGTGATTGGCTGAGCGGCGTTCGAAGCGAACGTTCGATACCCAATCAACATGCAGCTGTGGACAGCGCAAACTGGAAAATTACAAGTCGCTTAGCAACCGCGTTTTTAACTGCCTGTGAAATAACGGTCGAATTTAAATACAGGTACAGGATTGTTAAAGTTGTTTTTGAGAAGGATATCTGCATATTTAGGAGCGAAACCGGAACAAGAAAAAAACAAGATAAATTTATTTTAAAGCCAATTATTTTCTGAATAAGCATTTTAACTGAAAAAGAAATCATTGCCCGACCATAATTTGATCGAATTGCTGATTTAAGTTTTGTTCTATTTTTAGCGCAGGTGGCTCGGTTGGTGCCGCTTGAGCCCATGTGTAGAGGCAGAGTCTTCGGTAGCAGCCGTGGGTTCGAGTCCAGCATGCGGCCCTTTGCAGCATGAGTCCCATTTCCTGTCAATCTACAATTATCCTACCTATTAAAAAAAAGCCCCAAAGTTTTTTTTGTTTTTTTTTTCTTCCCCCGATTTAATTCCGCATATTTGAAGCTCTGTTTATGCTAGGAATTGATGCATTTGCATAAAGGACCATAACCAGGATTTTCGAAATACTGAGGTCATGTCCCGTAATATGACTCCACCCAGTGTATTTCCCACCAGAAAGCCATGATGGAGCACTAGGGACTTATATATTTAAGCCTACTTATTATTTTTGGGCTAAATAAATTTGGGTGTACTGTTTTGAGTCTGAAATAGGCCGCTGGGATCAGCAGGCTACATAAAACCTTTTAAATTGAAGAATTATTGAAGAATACGCAAATTCTCGGAAGGAAGAGACGCGACTCCATGTCATTGCCTGGATGCATGACATTTAGTGACTGACAATATATTAAAAAAAACAAAAAACAAAAACCGACTTCAGCTGGTCTGTTGCTTGAATTGACATCTTCATAACATCAATCAGCGTTGCACGAATGTTCCCAGATGCTTCCTGGGAAAGATTAAATTATTTCATCGGTCTTCACTAAGGAGGTGGCCTCGCGCGGCTAGTCTAGTTTTTCTTCAGGGGATGTTGATGACTTTTATTTTTAAAAGAAAGAAAGAAAGAAAGAAAGAAAGAAGTAGCCTATCACATTTTCACAGCAGTTACTGATGTGAAGGTGTTTGTCATCACTACACATTAATAACACCAACACCCGGGGCAAAGTAGATAATCTAGCCGATGAATAGAGTGTCTGTCAGGTAACATAAACAAAATACAGGCACCGCAGAGTCACTAAGGTCCTTTCACAATCATATAGCCTCGACCCTTAGATAAAAATAAGCCGTGTAGCCTATTACAACTCAGAAAATTTATACTCACAAGAAGTTTTAAACCTATGAAGTCACTTCTTGACTAAATGAAGCTTAAATAAATAAAAAGCTATAACGTTAGCCTCAATTATAACACACGATTAACATGTCTTAATGCCACCTGTAAGACCACAGTGTTTAAACGAGCCTTCTTAAGCTTTTTTAAAAAAAACAAAAAAAAACCATTCAGTATACAGCAAAAATTATACAGAATAAACAGACATATGAGAAGAGCCAGCGGTAAACTGCAAACTTCATATAAAAATATTAAACGACACACACGTTTAAAGTTTTAATGTTCTTTTTGTTCATAGAAAATAAATAAGCTTTAGGCTATATATTGGTCAATACCCTTCGAGAAAACAAAACAAAAAAGGATTTTATTTGGGAATATAATTTTGTGAATGAACAGTTTTACCAATATTATGTATTATCCTTATCTCGCATTGATGATTTAGAGCGTGTTGTGTTCAGGTGCTCTGTGGAGTGAACAGGGTGAGTGTGTGTACCTGGCAGGCAGAGGAGGGTCGGCCTTGCCGGCCACCAGCCAGGAGGAGCGGTGGTAGGCGTACCGGTACCGCTTATTATCCACTGGGACGATGTCCATCAACACGATGTACTTGGAGTCCTGGTCCACTCCGGAGAAAGAGACCCGGATGGTGGGAAACATCCTCCTGATAGAGAAATACAGGTTATATTTATTATTATATGGTTGTTGTTAAGACAGCACAAAAATATGATTAAAATAAAATAAATACAGACCGTGTACCTGTCAGATGATCATCATGTTGTTTTATAGCTAAATCAAATCAAGTCATTAGGCTAATAGTGTTATGTGCATATTAATAATTTTGAGCACACGCCTACTGCAAAAATATATTTGTGTGATGTGTATCTCAACTGTAATATACGCCTATATTTTGTCAGTCAGTATTTATGTATTTAATTCTTAAATAAACTGTCCACTTTCACGCAGAACTGGAGGCAGAAATTTGAGGTCACGTCATCCCCAACGCATTTCCTCTCCCCTCTCAAAAACATCATAACAGGTAAGTCTACATTTTTTAGTTTCTTCGATTTTTCTCATTTTTCTCACTCAGTTATTGAAGCATTTGTATTTTATTTCATAAATGCTATTTCAAAGCCTCGCAGGTAAAGTTCTGGTGGGGAAATAGTGATTTTCACTTTTTTCCTCCTCCCCATTTTATCTAGTTGGTTTACAATTATTCAGATGAAGTTCAAAAGATACGGGAATGAGCCATTCAAAATATATCAGACGTAATACAGTTAAAATATTTTTAATAGATCGCAAAAACCCTCCAGGTTTCTCAAACCGCATGACCTCATTGTCATAAGTGCAGCTACACTCCGGCTTTTATGTCTAAGCCTTTACACGTAAAGGCCACGTTTAACAAAAATATAGCCTCTATAAATGTTCGAAAAATAATCTCATCACATTATTATCATATTAATCTGATCTTGGCTACATTATTTTACTACTGAAGTACTGATTTTAATTTAAATTACTTATTTATTTAGGTGCACATCAAACCGCTGTGTTGTGGGCGGATGTAACCTTATATGGTCGTATCTTATAGCTTGTTGAACAGGACTACAATTATATATTCAAAGACGAAACATGCGCAGGATGCAAACAAAAAACAACTACACTGAAAATGGGACCCTGAACACCACAATAGGCCAATGAATGCTTTCCTTTTGTCCCGTTTATATCCGATTATTTGTGACACTTATTAATGAAAAAACAAAAAACGTTATAACACATAACATATGCGTAACAGTAGGCTAAATTACCTTTAATAAGATTTTATCACCTATGGTAATCCAATAATTCCAGTAATCCCATTTATGTAATTTAGTACGTTATTATTATTATTATTATTATTATTATTATTATTGGTGTTGTTATCTAATCTTGAAGTCCATGTGACAGTATAACAAAAAATAAAAATACAGATGAATAAAATAAAATAGACAGTCGTCCATTTACCTTCCAGATTTGGTGATGATCATCTCGGTGCCCAGCTCGTGAAATTTGTCCCACAGCTCTTTGGTCTCCAAGCTGCACGAGATCTTGGCCATCTCCTCGCTAGGGATGCCGGGATTGGTAGGGATGAGCGGCTCCGTGCACACCGCGGGCGCGCTCCCGCTGAAGTCCCCGTGCCCGTCCAGGGAGGACAGGTCAGCCAGAGACTGCTGGTTGCAGGAGGACTTCTCCACAAATTGTTCTTTGATGCGTGGAAACAGAGAAATTAACAGAAGCGTGAGGATGATTTTCATGTTATTTTACAGTTACTGTGACAGTGACACCAGCTGCTCTGTGACATCAAGGAATATAAAGTGAAATACAGCTTAGTTTACAGTCTAACTTTTTAAAAGAAATATATATATTATATACATATTTAACTGTTATCAATATTAGATTATGTAGGTTAAAACTCTCCATGATAAAGTAAAACAAAAGGGGATCACATTTTAGCCCTACACATTTATATTTAAATCTAGGCTATAAAACATGTTTATTCATGAAGGTGAATAAACTCGTCTTATGATTTCACTCAAAATATCAAAATAAAAACCGAGTAAAAACATTAATACCTGACCGCTCTGCCAGTGTTTTGTTCTGTTTTCTAAATATAGAAACTCAGTTTGGCGCAGCAACCCCTGTTGAGTGGATTTATGCTGCTTATAATGACACATTATTTCTTCATAAGACAGAAAATAAAATAATAAAATAAAATAAAATAACATCTGCTCCTAAATCCTGTGAAATCAAGTGTTACCATTTATTTTATGTACAAATTAGATGGTCCACTTTGTAAAAGCATCAGTTTTGAAATACAAGACAATTCTATTTCATGTTTAAATGATAAAAAATAAATAAATAGCGTAATGCTTAGTAATAGTTCATTTTAACAACATACATTTTTGCACTAGTAACTATAAGGTGCTATTTTAAATGTACCTGTGGAATATTTTGGGTTTTACGGGTTTTTTGCTGTCACCTCATCAACTTATTTATTTACTTGTAAACATTACAAATCCTTCATCGTTCGTTTTTGACATCCTCGTCATTAAACAATTCATTTTAATTCCCTATTTTCCCTCTTTTTTTTTTTGGTTGTATCTCTTCTTTTCTCCTCTGTGCCTCAGTGGACCTGCTGTCTCCTCATTTAAATCCTTCATTAACTCTCAGGAGTTCTGCGTAAAACAACGTAAACAGCTCTAATCTTACACACACTATTTGGCCTGAATTTAACTCAAATTAAGTTCAGCATTTTATTTCTCAGCCCGGCCTTACCGAGAGGCTTGATGGTGTTCTCCTCCGTCTCTTTGTCCTTATTGGGCTTCCCGCTGGACATGAGGGCGGCTATGGAGAAAGCGTTCGCCCGGGAAGAGAGCTGCGGTTTCGGGGATGACGTGTACTCCATGTCGGTGGACCAAAATATTCCCCTTTAGATAAATAATTAAAAAAAAAAAAATCCTCCAGAAACGCTCAGTTCCGCCTGTTATTTGGTTCCCAGCAGAGGTGAGAAAAGAACGCAGGAAAAATACGCACAGTTTGTCCTCGTTTTCGCTCTTTGCGCACAAACGGATAAACACTCGCCACTCTGGAGACACTTGTCACTGCCGAGCCGTGAGTCTTGTTGGACGCATGTTGAAGGACTGACTGACCGACTCCACTGACTTGCGCGCGTCCTGCGGTGCCACATCTGAGGCCGGCTGCTGTTTGGGAAGCTTCAGTCCGATTCACCCTCCCCTTATAATTCCAGTCTGCCCTCCAATCACTGCCTCTGCCTCCACGTCACACTCCCACTGTCCCACAGCAGCTCTGATACCGAGCAGCCAATTAAAAAACCTGGAGCTGTCAGGGGGCTTTTTCATGCCAAAGACCCCGGAGAGAGTGTGTGGTTAAAGAGGAGCAACATGTGAGATTTTTTATGACTTATTCTGGGGCGATGACAGCGGGAAATGACTAACATATGGTTGGAAAAATGTAATTGCACAATATTAAGGAGTGAAATAAAAAAAAAGTGAAATTCTCCTCATGTTTGTAGCCCTCTAGTGGACCCCTGGAGGGCCCCCAGACCACATGTTGGGAGTCTCAAACCCAGAATGTCAACAGCGGAGACGTTTGCCCAAGATGGTGCTATTTGATAATTAATGGCTGCAGTAAGGTGACGATGACAGGCTCACACATTTATATATTTTGATTTTGCAAAGTCCGACATAAGATTCAATATCACAAATACACAAATATGCTCCTGTTAGTGTCATTAAATAATGTGGAAGAAATTCAGACAGTTTGGAGGCTGCTGATTTCTAATTAAACGCACTTTCTAATATAAAATAAAACACTGTCCAGAAAAGTGGAAACCCCTAACCCTGTATATTTTATTCTTTGTAATAAATACCACATGGGTGAGGTTTATGTTGTTGTTTTTTTTATTTTAACAATGTGCAAAAAAAGATGCAACTTGGTCGTTTCTGATGCTGCAGCCTCTGGTGTTGCTGCTTTATCCTGTAAAGACAGGGGACACTGGGGATCGCAGTAACACTCTTTGTTCGAGCATCAGTAACTCAATGCTCATTTGCGCTAAATCTCTCAAACTTTGATCCACAGTATCCGTATTTGTCTGCAACAAATGAATAGTCTGCAAAACATTCTGCTGTTGCAACCTTCCATTTATCAGTTTATAATCTCAACTCTTTCCTGATTGGTTAACTGACAGTGTTACAACTGACCTGGTGTTACAGCACTACCCGGTCTCCCCTACAGTGTTTTACCTTTACTTGCACTGTTTCCCTGCACATCAGGAGCAGTTCAGGAGTTGACAAATATCTTGTTCAAGGAAACTTTGAAGGCCATTTACAGCAAACCTGAACAACACTGTCAGCCTGTTTTTTATTTTTATTTGTTTGCTTCTGCTTCAGTGTAACTGAGGTGAAAAAGAGGCTTAGTGATCCGTGTGCAAGATCCAGAACCAGAGGACGCCGGCAACACTTTCCAGTACCCATACACATGTAAAAAAACACAACGTCCTGAATTCAGGACGTCACAATATCAGATTTTCACTGCACGATTACTGTGGTCAAAATAATTCACAATCTATATTATCATAAAATAATCAAAACTAACCTTTTACAGTTATGACAGTAAATATAAACCGACATTCATCCTTTGTTTGTCTAAATTTATGACATAAAAATAAGAACATAATCTATATCATCTATAGACAATTTTAAACATAAAGCTTTCAGTGAAATTAATCTTTAACGTTTTTTATTGTGTGTTTTGTCTCTTTTTTTTTTTTAGTAAATTAATTACACTGAAATTTGGGCGTAGCAGCGAGGTGGAGAATCTGTAATCATAAAAAGTACAATTACACCTAATAGATATAGATCCACAATATCATGTATATTATTAACATGATATCAATGCTACATTTTAAAAATCTCATTGTTATTATCATCATTACTGATATATTGTGACACCCCTGTGCTGAATACACATAGTAAAAGTATCAATATTATTATGGAAACTGGGTTCACATCACAAACACTCTTGTTACTCAGTTTCTCAAACAGTTAAATCAGAGTTTGGGTTCTCAGGCGGCCTCTGTGTTCCTGTGTGAACTAAATTCTGAGCAAGGCACAAACTTTTGCACCAGCCATCGGCCAAATGCTGGTAAAATATACAAACGGCTGGAAGATTTGCTTCACTCAGCAGCTAAAAGAACCAATGATAATCTGTTGAATGTTTGGTAAAAATCTGAACGTTCATTCAGCATTTGACCCGAGGACAAAAAAGTTAAACTGTAATTCTGACTCTGTTTGTAAAAGGCAGTAAATTGATCACAGTGCAGCTGTTTATTCATAATGTCTGATGTGAGGCATGTTTGTAGCCTACTGGTTTTGTTTGTTTGGTTAAATGTTGTTTTTGGAACAGTGCACACTTTGGGCTGCAGGACAAACAGGCCCTTCTTACAGCCTCCTCTGATTGGCTGTGTAATGCATTTAATAAGCATGGTGCTGTTTGTGCATATATCATGTTTTGTGTGTCTGTGTTTTTAAATACCACAAATAGTTTTAATTATCAGTAACATTTTATACTTTTTCATGGAGGCTATAACAACAACATAAGGCTACTGTTTCAAAATCAAAGAACAATCAGAGCAAATAAAATAAAATAAAATATATTTTATAAAATATATTTTTAATCACAAAATCAGCAGGGGGACACAAGCAATGTTTTTCTTCTTCTCATATTTAACCCTGTTGAGAATCACATATCACATGATAAAAATAATGAAGCTGAACATTTATTAAACATGGTTCAGAAAACTTTAAACTACAGAGAGACTTCTTGACTTGTTCAAAGTTTTTCTTAAGACTTTTACAACATCATCATCTGATCTTTGTGAATATAAACTAATGCCATAAATTCATGAATCAAAATTAATCCACTGAGATGTTTGTTTTTGTTTTTACTTAGGAGGGATACTAACATTATTTATCCGTCATGTACATAAAATAAAATATATTCCCTTAGCGTCCCTGTAATTCGAACCATGCGTTCGTCCGTATTAATCGTGTAGTGAAAATCTCATACTGTGACGCTCTGGTTGGTTTATTCATGTCTGTTCCATTTTTCCCTGTTAAAGGGTTTTTGGGGGATTTTATTGTTTTTTTTAATCTGAATCGATGATCTAAGGACAGAGGGTGCCATATGCTGCACAGATTGTAAAGTCCCTTGAGGCAACTTTGTAATTTGTTTTCATTTCATTTATGTTATGGGACTCTAGAACCATCATGCTCACATTGAATGGTGCGCTTGTGATATTGGGGCTATAAAAAAAATAAAAAAAATTGACCTGACTGATAAAGTGAGAACATCAGCGTGCAGGATTCCCAGAAAACCTCTTCAATAAAATCCAACATCAGTGGAATCACATTAACACATTTATGCATCAAAACAGAAAAATAGTTGTCAGTAAGGTCTATTAAAGGGCTGTTTTTTAGCAGGGAGCAGAAACACATGATTGTCAGTTTGTGGCAGTTTGCATCTTTATTCAACCTGCATTAAATTAATATTTAAAGTGAAAAACTTGCCTGTATGATAAAGAAGTAAACAACAAGATGACCAGATCAGACAGGCGGATGTTAACGTCAGGATTCACCTTCTCTGCAGGGCTGAGCAGACCGAGACTGTGTGACCCTGCACCGATTCTGCTTTTTGCCCTCATTATGTGATGTGAGGTGTGTGAGACCCTCAACAACTGTGAGAAATGCCTTTATAACACACACACACACACACACAGGAACCTTATTGAGTGCAGGAGCGGCAGTCTTGGGTTAATCCGTTCTGTGACACACACCAGTGAGCGCCTAATCTTTCACACACACACACACAGACACACACACGGCTCTCATGTGACAACAGGAAATGCACATTATTTTTTATGAGGCCTTCTAGTAACAGTTGGTTTTACAGTAATGGTGACAACAGAGCGGCCTGCAGTCTCCGACTGTTTCCTCCTGTTACCGTCTGATTACTGTCTTTAGTCACTCTGTCAATTTTATATCAAAGGAGAAAGCTCTCAGGGCTGATTAAAGAAATCTTTTTAATTTCCTTTTGCTTTTAACTTGATATGGACTGAATCCGGTCTAGACATCACCTAAGGCAGAGTCTTTATCCAGAAGAAATGTTGTTTCTTCCTCAAAATGACTAGGTAGTAATGACCATTGACTGTAAATAAAGAAGGACATCGTGTCCACACCTCCTCTCACTGTACAGAACTGAAGCCAAAATATCCCAGATACGAGCCATCTTGAGCCGGTGACGTCATTTGGAGCCAGAGGCTGTCCAGTAGTGGTCGGGCTTGGAGCCACACTTTTCAGTTCCCACCATACGGCCGACTAAGTCGATCAGGAGCAGAGGTCAGCTGACAATCATGATGTGAAACACCCTTTTTATAGCATCAGATTAAAAGTAAACTTATCAGAAAAACAAAACACTTAAACACACATCGGCGTAAATAAAATGATAGAAACCATCTTTGGGAAAAATTCACTTGACGTACTTTGATGTTTTAGTTTGGCCCGTGTCCGTCTGCTGTGTCAGAGGTTATGACAGTCCCAGTGCTATTTCAACAAGCCCTTGTGCACATGAGGCAACCTGCCTGAAGACCTGAGGGACGCAGGGCGCGTTGATATTTTTAAAAGCAAACTTAAGACCTACCTTTTTGAATTTTATCTATTTACTTATTGCGCATTTATTTATGCATCTTAATCTGTCTTCCTAACCGGCATATCCTTTTGTTTTACTGGTTTTATTGTGTGAAACACTTTGCGTATATTACCAACAATGTGTTTGATTTAAGAGGCAGAGGCAGGTTTTGCGCCTGAAGCTGCTGTATACTGTATCATCTTGTCACATGATCAAATAGAGACTTGACACTGGAACATCAACAGAAATATTACCCAGCAATCATTATCGCACATCTGTGTGACAAAAATACCAAAGAAAATGAGAAATTATTCATTTGAATGAATAGTTAATCGATAGTTTTTGATCATTTATAACTTGAGCACAGATTTTTTAAAAATAGATTTGAGATATTTAACAAAAAAAAGGTGGAAAAAAGAAAACCATGACGAGATGGATTTGCCTTTTTGAGGATCTAAATAACAACTGGCACCAATTTTAATCTAACATGAGTTCTTCTTTGTACACAGAAATCTTTCCAGCGTGGCTGAATCACTTGCAAAGGCCTCTTTTGTGCCCAAAGATGAAAAGTCTTCTCCACTGTTAATCTCTCTATTTTAATTCTCTATTAGAATATCACTTTAAAGGCAATGTTTAGTTCAATAAGATCATCCTCAGGCAAATAGCAAAGAGAAAACAGGTTTTTCTCTGTCAAAAAGGAAGAGGACAGGTTGTTCCCTCCCGTGATATTGTTCGTCTTGCACACTTGGTCCCTCTTCTAAAGGTGTTTACAGCCACACTTCCTGAGAGAGACTTTCACTACAGACCACATTTTATATCTTTATTTTTAAAGGCATGCTATGCAGGATGTTCTTAAAATGTATATGCATATACACAATGTATAGTATATATAATCCCTCTCACTTATGACCTACTAGAAGTGTGTGGTGGTGTCTGTAACTGCAGAGACTCTGCCTGTAGTTTCTTATTTTCTCATTATTTTGCTGTTTGAGATCCTTAACAAACCAAGATGTCTGAGAATGAGAGTCAAGAATCTTTCTGTTGTGTTTACAAACAGCTGTTGACAAATCCTGCACATTCCACCTTTAAATCAAAATGTCTGATGCTTAGAAAGGCGTAGAAGTGTACGAGCAGCACCTGAAGGCATCACGTTTCCAAAACGCTGACTTCAGATTTTTTTCCCAAAGGTGTGTGTGTGTGTGTGTGTGTGTGTGTGTGTGTGTAGAGCAGGATCACCTCTCATCCTCAATGTCACACTCTCTCTCTCTCTCTCTCTCTCTCTCTCTCCTCTCTGGGAGATGGAGGCTCACATAAACACGGAGCCAGAGATCCGCGGAGCAGCTAAACCCATTAGGAGACTCCTGAATGCAAATCCGCTGCTGCAGATATTTAATAAGAGACCTGTGCTGGCAAATTAGATTACCTTGCAATTGCCAGTGGATAATGTGCTAAAAGCTTTCCCACTTAAGCGTTACTCCTTACTGAATATTATTCACACTTTGAGGGGCCGGTGCAGCCTTAAAGAAACAGCCGGCCTGAAAGTGAACCGGGTGCAGAAACAGATGGTGTTTGGTGTTGGTGCCTTTCACAGCTGAAACCAGGATGAGTCACAGTTAAAACCGGGAAACTGAGGAGTAATAGTTGAGTAATGGTGGATGGTTCACAGCCAGTTTAGTGAAAAACAAGTGAGATTTGAAGAAAGCCTGGTTGAATAACTGCTGGATAAGTTGACACATACACACATTTTCTTTATGCATTTATGATATTAGTTTCCAAACCCACTAATACGATTGTTTCAGTTTTCCAGAATGACTCAACCACAGTTTTAATAACATTTAACCGTCTGGAGGTTCATCTTTGCAGACTTCTAAGCATCTTTTACTGTAAAAGTGTCCTTGAGGTTCTATTGTGTATGATTTAGCGTTTTACCACTACTCTCCTGCATGCTTGGAAGGGGAGGGTGAGGCAGTGTTCTCTGGGCTCACCACCAGATCCCACTAAATCCTACACACCGGTCCTTTAACCTTCATGTATGGTGTCCATTTTTCAGCTATAAGTCTGACGTATGTTCTCAATTTAACAAAGCATGAAGCCAAAATTCAAGATAAATTACACATGTGCCTTTAAAACAATTATCACTGAAGATTTGTACATTTTAAACATTATTATGGAACTGTTAAAGGTGTAAAAGGTATTGTTTCAAACAGATACACAACAAAAAATTTAAGAAATTAAGCTATAATACAGGCAATTGACACGTAAAGTGATTTTTAACTTACGTACGTACAGAGTCTATCTCTGCCTGAAAATTACTGAAAATAATTCACATTTTAAAAATTATATTTTTATGGTCAACAGACATAAATCATTGCCACTTTCAAAGTCACTTTTAAAGTCATGTTACCACCACCTCATCTTTTATAATAATATGTTTTTTTTGTACTAACTTTTAAATTTTTTGAGTGGATCTTAAAGGTGACAGCAAGGTGTCCCGATGGCCCTTTGATTATTCTCTGTTTTTAGAAGAACAGCAGAAGAATAAGAAGAAGAAGAAGAAGAAGAAGAAGAAGAAGAAGAAGAAAGACAATTAATAGCACGAAATCAAAGCAATATTAGGATACTTTTGAAAGGAGAGAAACTACTGATTGGGCCTTATACATTTTGCTGCTTAGTTTCTTTTTAACTTGTGGTCTTATAAGTTTTAATCTCCTCATTCTGAAATTTAACAATGAAAAATAATAACAGAAAACTATAATAACAGTATGTCAATTGGTTAAGTAAATTGAACTTGTTCTTAGTTTAATAGCTTGTTTGCTTTTCAAACTTTCTCTAACTGGGAATGAAAGTAAAACTATTAACTATTAATTGTAAAACTTTGACTAGTTTAATGAATGATAATGCATTATATTTTAATTGTTATATTTTATGAGTAAAATCTGAATCTGCAACGTATTTAACTGTCAGGTAATTGTAGTAATACAATCTTTTCCTAATTCATTTCTTATATTGAAACATCATAATATTCGACTGTTTGGGGCCCATTTAGTTGTGGGCCCCAGGCAGTTGCCTTCCTCCCCTGATGGTAAAATCTGCTCCTGGCAGACTGCGGCAGATAGTGTTTTAATATCAGGAAAAGGACACTGACATGATGTAAATTCCTGAAATGCACACATTCAAATTAGGTGAAATTATTTCCTTCCAGATCATTACAAGTTTTAAAAGACTGATTTCATCAAAGAAATTTGGCTGAAATCTCTTTGTTCCATGTAAAATGTCTCATTTAAAGTCATAGAAATGTTGAAAATGTTGAAATTTTTTACATTAAAGACAACTGGAACAATCTTTTACAGGAAAAAGAAACCATGTTGGATCTGAGTGGATTAAATGACTTGTTACAACAGAGCTGTATTCTGCAGAGTGTGCGTCGCTCTTCCCGCCGCACATCAGTGTTCCTCAGCAGTGCGAGATAACAGGATATGTGACGGCTCGCCACACCGAGAGCCTACAAGCTGCAGCACTCAGGGATATGACGACGAAACCATCTGAACAATTATTCCTCGGGATAAATGGCCGTAGCGTGAAAAGGTCAGCAACAAACGACAGCCAATTCCCCGCAGAGTGGAATCTGGGGAAAAATAATCGCCCCGTGATTGAATTGAATCCTGGGACATTTGAGCCACAGTAATGAAATGGCTGTTGTTGTGACCCGAACCTTTCACCTCCCTGACGATTTTTTACCAGATTACAGAGCAGGCAGCAGGGGCGACTATTTGCCTACAGGAATACATTTAATATATGTGCATAGCTTTGTTTTGTCAATGTAAATCCCCATTATCACACATACTTCTGCATATTACATGACAGCGCTCACCTGCAGGGCTGACGGGGCCACAGAGGGGTGTTATCTCAAGAGAGGGATTCATGACTACGGTTATAATCGCAGTTTAATGATGCTCTTTGATACAAGACTTTAGCCACGTCTGTCGTTGGTCGTCCCGCCAATTCAGTCCATGAAATTTTGCACTAACATTATTTGTTCATTGAGAGAGAATTTGGAGGACTTTGGTGATCTCCTGACTTTTTTTTTTTATCCAGCACCACCTACAGGTAAATATTTTCTCATTCAGTAAACATCTCAAAATCTACTGTTCATATTGGCAAAAAATGTTTGTAGACATTCAAGGTCCATGCAAACTGTGGTTTGTTCATGAGAGGAACATCTGCCTTAAAAACACTGGGCCTCACGCAAGAACATGTTCGTATTCTTGTCTTAAATTTGTCTTACTTTCTTTCGTATGAAGGGCTCATACAGACACGCCACGTCAGATTCA
>JAJHUR010123559.1:0-15582 GCA_027495735.1 Lutjanus campechanus | reverse complement strand
AGTCGCCAGCTAACGTTAGCTGCTGCCATTCACTGTCTCTTCGTTTTAAAGCTACCTAGCTAAATCTGGTAGTTGTTGAGCTTAAGGGTGTGATTATGTGAAAGGTGAGAGGGCGGTGCACGGCAATCATGCCTTTTATCACTCAACATGAATATATTAAAGATGTATTATTGCTGTAATATGGCAGAAATTGAATATAATATTCAGTATGAAGTTCATGCACGTTTTAGAGTATAATCAACTGAAAATAAGAATTGTGTTTTGATTACCTCAGAAAACCTATTTACATCTATAGAGGGCATGGCTCGTGTTTTTCACAAGCTTCAGAAAAGGAGAGTGACACGAGGTGTTAGCAATGTGCAAGCTCACCGCTGGATGCCACTAAAATGCTCTTTACATGATGTTTTTTTGGGTTTTTTTTGCACCCTAAAACAGTGATGTGTTCACTTGCAGTCACACCAGGGCTGTGTCTAGGTTTTTGGGGCTCCTGTTTTGTGAAACTATGGTGGGGGAATCCCAAATCCTCCATGCATCAAGCTGGTGGAGAAGAGGCTAGAGCTGTGAAAAACTTTTTCATTTTTAACACATTTTTTTTTCAAACATTTCAATTTGATCCCTTGCAGTGTAGCCTGCAGAAAAAAAGGACTAAATAGTACCTGTCTTACATCAAGAAACTCTTGGAAACTTACAGGATTTACAGAATCTACATCTTAACATCTGCCATGTGTGCATGAATGAGACATGATGCATTTTCCTCAAAATGTTTACTTAAATTTTAGGGACAAATTTGGGTGATGATTCAATTTTCAGGTCCTATGTTATGTTAAATAGGTAGTGATCACCAAGTAATATAGTTCTTAGAAATTACCCACAAATTACCTCCAAATTGAATGGTTAATTATGCAGTTATTAGCAAATACTGTTTTCATGTAGTGGGTGGTAGTTTACCATGAAATTTGTGTTAAATTTGCAGTTAATTTCAAATAAAGTTTAAATATATGAAATGGTAACTGGCATAAAACAACAACACTTGCAAATTATCACATACTTATTCATGAAATCTGGGGTTAATTCATGGATAATTTCTGAGAAATTTCAAATATGTTACTTAGTATTACGGATCTGATATTTCCAGACCGGATAAAATGCATTAAAAAAAACAAAACAGCAAAGTTTCCAAATCAACCTTATTATGAAAAAAAAATGCCCCTTGATGTGTTGTTGAACACACGCAGCACCTCTTCTGTCTGAGGAGATTTGAGAACAAATGCATCCATTATACAGTTTTCCAACTTAAATAATTCAGGTTATTTATCTTAGAATACAAAAAATAATGGCAACAGCTAGCTGCTAGCATTCTCACAATATACACTCAGCTTCCTCATGGATTTCTGGACTTGCATCACACTGCTTGGGGCCCCCTGGTGGCCATGGGGGGCCTATGCAACCACACACAGTAGTCTCCATATGGCAAGAAACAGCCCTGAGTCACTCAGTCACAGTCATTTAATAGCCTCAACCCACATTAGCTGTAGGAGTCACACATCAAATTTGTCTTTTTAATGTCTTAATAAAGATAACGCCTACAGCATTAAATTCACACTTTGAGTCATAATAAATACACCGTTGGCTCATTAATATGGGCTCCACTCCTGTTTCTAATATTTCTAACATGACTTGAAGGCAGCATAACATTTCTGTAGAATTTACACGGATGAAGACATTAATGAGCCTAAATGTCACACATATAGAGCACCAGTCTAGCCGTAACTAAAAGTTGCACCAACACATTATTCCGTAATATAACACAAACATGCAGTGCATGTCTTTTTATGTTAATGTGTGTGTGTGAAAAGGTGAAGCCTTGTTGCAAATAAATTGTTGATTTTGTGTTTCAAAGGGAAGTGAGACCTTTTTTCTTGCCTCACTTTCTTTGACCTCTGGGTTAATTCACTTAAATGACTTCAACAGCAGGACCTCGGGGGTGGGTGTGTTGCCTCTCGACCCAGCCGAACTGAGCTGAACCAAAGTGTGTCAGTGAATTAAACAAATCAATTTCTGCCTCCTCTCTTCCATTCCACAGATGCACTCCCTGCGCCTCCTCAGCCAGAACGAGCCCTACAAGATCTTCCTGAGCATGAGCGACAACACCCGGCCCACCCAGCCCCTGCTGCAGCGCTGCATCCGGACCAACATCAACTTCAGCAAGCAGGGCCGCGACTGCCCCAACAACCGCGCCCTCCGCCCACAGTACAGAGGTAACGTGGAGGACGGGATGGGGAGAGGGGAGCAGCACCGTATGTTTCTGCATTAATAAAAAACATTAAGCATAAAATATTCCATTCTGCCAGAAACTAATGCCAAGTTTGGTTTTGCTTTTTTTCACACTTTCCATCCCTTTAAAGCTAATTAGGGCAGTTTTTAGATACTTATGCCAAGAGTGGAGATATTTTTAAGTTGGTTTTGCCAAACCTCCCAGGCTCATGGACCCCGTTCACTCCCTTATAAACAACCAGGAACATTTCCATTAAACCCAGCAGAGATGATAAATCTCTGCAGTCCATCAGTTAATGCCAGTTGTGTTTTGCAATCTTTTTAATTTACATTTTTAAAGAAGTTATACTCAGGAACACCATAAGAGTAGAGCTATGACAGGAGAGGGTGGGTTACTGGGTCTTCAGACACCAAAGTTCATATAAAGCAACAATAAATGTGTGTTTTGAGTTTGTCACACCACACAAACATGTGTTATTAACCACCCAGCCAAATTTGAATGATTAAAAAAAATCACTAAGTATATAAAATTCTATCTCAGAATCATGAAAAAATGTGTGAAACACTGGAGGCATGCCCCCTCCACTGTCTCAGTGTCAAACACCACTACGACCTGAAAACAACCTGAAACATGGACGCTCCGTCTAGCAGCTTTATTGGACATGTCCAGACATGTTTGACACATCAGAGCCAGAGGACAGTGACAGGATGGTATTTTTTTTTCTTCTGTGTCGGGTTGTTGGAACTGAAGTGAGCTGAAGTGAACTGCTGGGCTGATCTGGACTGAGAGAGACGCTGAAGGTACGCTTATAACCGACTGCTGCGTGCCGGTTCGGGGGGCTTGTATAGTGTTGGGGGACCATGGCTCCAGCACATCACCGAGCCATGTTTCATGTCCGCCCAAAAAATCCTCAACACAGAAATCGTGAACAATAGTTTTAACAATCACCACAACTCCACAATTCAATACTACAGCGTTCTCATTCTTTTCACGTGTTTTCAGCAACTATTTTCTAACATGTATAATGTGTTTAGAAGAAAAACTCCCATACACAGACTTTTAAAAATGCAAATGGTTGTGTTGGGGTTGTGTTGCTTTTGGTACCACTGAGACGAGGAAATTAAAAAATTGATTAACAAACATCACATATCGCCAGTGGTGGCAGTGTCATGTTTCACAAATGATTGTTGCTTGCAAATTGGAGATAAAGGTGTGGCCACAAGCACAATGTTTGTTTTCATTAGTCAACTGTTCAAAAAGTATTAAAAGGGAAACTATCTCATGTTGTAAATCGCAGTTTACACGTTGCAGATTTTGTGAAAGGAGACATAGTTTGATTAATAGATCCATGAGATCTGCGCAGCAGTGCAATTCTGTCAAACTGGATTTTACAACTGATTTGGTTGGGATAGTTCACCCAAAAGTGAAAATTCAGTCATTTTATACTTTTGTTTTTTCAGTTCACACAACACTACTGGAGTTTCACAGGAAAACAGTATTGCAGAATCTCACAAACAATGGAAGTGACTGATAGTCTGACCCACCTGATGCACACTGTGGGTATAAGTCTTCGTTGCTTGTTTTAGTGACATCGTGGCATCCGCTATTTACGTTTTCAAAGTCTCCTGAAAACGGCAAATCAGCGCCTAACAGCTGTTTCCTTTTCTTTTGCAATGATGTTGTCATTTTACTACCAGAGTTCACCTCCCAACGTGCAAACGTTCGACCAAAAGAAGCTCCCCTTAGACATTATTTAGCAGCGGCACTGTCACCACATCCTGGACTTAGTGTCGTCCAAGATGTTTGTGATTGATTTAAACAAGGCAGGGCGTTTTTTCCCCTACAACAGAATGTGCATGTGTGGAGCCAGACCTTCCTCCAGCGCTGAGCCCTGTGGAGAGACGTCTGGCTATGCGAGACTAAGTGAATCGTGACCAGTTTTCAAACCGAAAAAGCAAACAAAAAAAAAGACATAAATGCATCCATACTGCTCGTCTGGTGTAATCCAAGTCCCCTAAAGCCCTGACATGCCATTCGCTTGCACGCGCACACTGTCACACCACACACACACCCAGTTCAGACGACGTTCAGTGCTGGATTGAAAAATAAATCACAGTAAAAATAGCAAATATCTCCTAATGTATTAAAAGCTTGAAAACACCATCTGCAGTCATGTAAAACAGTGAGAAAATGAAAATGAGCAGAGCTCCATTCTGCTATTATGCAGTCAGACTTTAGTCCCATTAAGGTGATAATTAGGGGGCTGATAAAGTCATCCTTTGACAAATGATGACATTAAGACAGCACCTTGTCTCTGCAGCTCTTACATGAGTTACAACACACAGCAGTGGCTTCTATCTGTGTGAGATACATGAGTGTGTTTAGACTCTCAGCAGCAGCAGGGAGAGATATGAATGTGTAATCCTCAGAGGTCTGACTGTAAAATGTGAAATTCCTGTAAGCAGGCTTGGAGAGTAACAGATTACATGTAATGGAATTATGTAATCTGGACATGGAAAAACTGTAACTGTTTTCCATTACAGTTACAGATAAACTAAGACGTAATCCGATTACAGATACATTTAGTAAAAAGAGTGGATTATTAGGATTCCAATTTTAGTGTTACAAGTTTAAAATAAAGAACAATATACTATTACACACAGTGCACACAGCTGCCTACTCATTATTATGGCTTCTAGTGAAAAAAAAATTTTTTTGAGTCATTTTTGAATAAAAAGAGAGATTTCAGCTTCTTAAATGTGAATATTTTCTGGTTTCTGAATATCTGAATATCTAAACTGAAGATCTTTGAGTTGTGGACAAAACAGGACATCTGAGGACGTCATCTTGAGCTTTGATTAACATTTTTCAAACACTATATTAGGCTAAACAATTCACTATATTTTATATTGAGATAATTGAAATTACTTTAACATTGTGATACTTAGATTACGCTATGTTTAGTAACTGTACCTGAGTACATTTTTAAAGTAACCCTCCCAACCCTGTGTATAAGTACAGAGACAGAGCTGGTCATTAAAGCTGCCTGCAGCCTGAGATGAGGGTTGACTGAGCATGGCTCCATGTCAGCACGGTCTTGAGAATGTGAAAACAGAGAATGAAACAGAGAGGGAGATCTCCCGGGAATAGGACAAGGGTGAGACACATACAGTATGAAGATAAAAAAAATAAAATAAAATAATGTGTGGGAGTCTATTGTCTGTTTGTGCAGATTTAAAACTGGGGAGTGCGTAGGTGAGCTGGTTGGCGTTAGAAAGAGAAAGCTGGTACATCACACACACATACAACAAACATGGAAGTGTTACGCAGAGAGTGTGGGAGTCCTCGCATCCTCTCGGCGCTCTGTGCTCTCCAAATATCTTTGTTATCGATCCGGTCGAGCCCAGCGTGCTCTCCACAACATCAAATGGATTTTACGGCCTCTGCTTCCCTTTGATAATGGTGTTGTTACAATACAGAACCCCAACAGGAGTTTGTGTATTCACAAAGTGCAGAGAGAGCACTGTGTCACAGAGTTGTCTGAGAGCGCTCACAGCCAACACTGTTTGAATTTGTGAAAAGAAAGACGAGCAGAGACTGTAGACAAACACATCCTGTAGGGTCCAATAACAACATGTGAGTGAATTCCATAACTACTAAGCATCATTTAGACCTTTGACTTACAAACACTATTATCTCTCATGATAAAAACCAGACTAAGAGATTTATGCAGTTATTCTGTTTATATTTACACCAAAATGTAAACTTTTAAAAATATATTTATATATTTATCTGTATGCTGCCATCACATGTAGTAAACTGTAATAATTGCACATTTTCACAGCAGTATTTTTCTGTAGGATAAAAACCATCAGTGATCTGATTCAAATTTTAGATCAGTCTAGAATGACTCAGAGCGAGAAACAGTTAAATGTATTTTCAAAGATTATAAACATGTTATTTTAACATTAATAATGAGAAATTTCCACCAAGAACCATCACAAAAAATAATCACAGCCTGTGGGGAAAGACTGGAAACAAGGACAAAAATAAAACCAGAAAGAGTTGGAAACACTGCTGTTTGTAATAAATAAGGGAACTTTGCTTCAAAATTTGAGAGCTGCAACACAAAAATTCAGTGGGTTATATCTGTTGAGACAAAGAGTGTTACAACCGCCCCTGGTCTCCCCTACTATATTTTTAATTGAGCCTAATGAATTAATTATTTGTATTTTAATGTTGGCAAATTGTAAACTGTAAAAGTTTTGGCAGCACTGTATTTTTTAATCCAACAAAGTTATTGCACATATAAATTTTACAATGATCAAAATGACCTCCTTGGCTGTTCTTGTGTTAAAGGTGAGCTGAACAAAAACTTTTTTTTGGCAGCTGTTACAATGTCTTGCAGGTCAGAGCTATAGCCACTGTTGTCCATAAACGTGCTTTGGTCAACGATGAACTCAATGAAGCAGTTTGTGATTAATGAACATGAGCATCGTTCACTCCTGAGAGTGATAACAATGTCCCATTGTCAGCTGATTAAAACAAGTGTGATCGCAGCAGAGAGAGAGTGTGAGAATATGGACAGATGTGTCAACGTGATATAAAAACTTTCTTTGATCACAAAGCTTCATGTCTCTCTGTAATTCTGTGGTTTATCAGTGAAGTGTCTGAACTACACTGCAGGCTGGAGCCTGTTAACAGTGAGAAACAGAAACAGATCCACTTTATACACTCATCTCCAAACATCTGTATCTATAGAAACACATTTCTGACAATATGATGGAAATAAGAAGTTCCTGTAAGTCATTATAATAATAAATCTTTTTAAAATAATGTCTTGGAATCTCAAAAAATTTGTATTTCAAAATATTGACTATGCATCTTGAAATAATGAGAAACTATCTCAAAATGACGTACATATCAAGTCATTAATTTGAAATAATGCAATATTTTATTTTTTTTCGTCATGGCTCAGACTACATTTGTCATATTTTGATATGGGAAACATACACTCACTGGCCACTTCATTAGGTACACATGTTCAACTGCTCATTAATGCAAATATCTGATCAGCCAATCACATGGCAGCAACTCACTGCACTTAGGCATGTAGACATGGTCAAGAGGACCTGTTCCAAACTGTGCATCAGAATGTGGAAGAAAGGTGATTTAAGTGACTTTGAATGCAGCATGGTTGTTGGTGCCAGACAGGCAGGTCTGAGTACTTCAGAAACTGCTGATCTGCTTGGATTTTCACACACAGAGAATGGTCCGAGAAAGAGAAAATATCCAGTGAGCAGCAGTTCTCTGAGCGAAAATATCTTGTTGATGCCAGAGGTCAGAGGAGAATGGTCATACTGGTTCAAGATGATAGAAAGGCAACAGTAACTCAAATAACCACTTGTTACAACCAAGGTAATCTTCTGATGGCTGCTTCCAGCATCATGTCACAAAGCTTCTTGAACATGACAATGAGTTCACTGTACTCATACGGCCTCCACAGTCAACAGATCTCAATCCAGTAGAGCAGCTTTGGGATGTGGTGGAATGGAAGATTCACATCATGGATGTGCAGCTGACAAATCTGCAGCAACTGTGTGATGCTGTCATGTCAATATGGACCAAAATCTCTGAGGAATGTTTCCAGCACCTTGTTGAATCTGTGCCACGAAGAATTAAGGAAGTTCTGAAGGCGAAAGAGGTCCAACCCAGTAGTAGCAAGGTGTACCTAATAAAGTGGCCAGTGACTGTATATATGTGCACTAATTAATACAATTACAATTGATATATTTTAAAACTGTAATATTAAAATTCATGCAAGGAGGAGTGTTACCATTGCCCCCTTGGTGGGGGCAATTATTACAGTGGTTGGAGGGTCACTGAAACACTAAAAAAATAAGTCATATTAACCCACTGTATCAAAAATAAAGTAATCACATTACTGCTGTAGTATGTAATAATGTAACCTAGGTTTTTAGGTTACTAAGGCAATTAAAATAAAAGATTTTAATTACTTGAATTTATTTAAAGTAATTTTACATTTGCAAATAAAATAAAAACAAAAACATGAACATTGAGTACCAGTTAGTATGACGTCATTATGTCCACTTCAGTGTCCCTAGTGTGAGGAAGTTCTATTTCAAATTAAATCTGAAAAATAAAAATGAAAAACAGAAGGAAGAAATGAAGCAAAAGTGATGACCTGTGTTGAACTCATTTATTGTTAAGAAAATAAAAAACATACTTGATGTGAAGGGCACATAGTCATTCTCCTGTTTAACTTTGTAGCCAATAATAGACCTGCTTCGACCAAAAACGGTAAAACCTGATGGATGATGTCAGGACAGTGTTTATTGGCTTGAAATGATAATAGTGATAACAGTAATGTTATGTTTTTGCTGTTGTACACTGGTAATGATAAGTGTGTTTGGAGTGGCGGATAACTGCAGTGAATACTGTTTAGTTTAATTTAACGATGTGTCCTCAAAAAGCCAAGAATGTTCCAGTGCATCTATGTGAACGCAACAGCGCAAAACACAACGTCAGAGATCTTTTATGTTCTTATGAGAAGTGTAGACATATTTTCAGTTCGTTATGAGTCTGTGGAGGGACAAATTAGACTGTGGTGGACCACCACAGTGTGGGTAATTAATTGGAAACACCGAGGACATATCAAGCTTTAATAATTGGCTTATTCTATCAGCTGCTTTCATCTCTTGTAGGAAGGATCCAGTAATACGAGGCAACTTTCATGGTCTAATATCCAGCTTTGTTCATATTGTATCTATCAACACATCTGCTCAATTTGGTGCTTTTGTCACAACATGAAATTAACAGTTTTGTTATGATATGTTGAGCTGTGCCGCCCCGTTAATGATACACTACTGAGCTTTGGCTCTGCTGCCTGGTAATTAGTCCAGTCCACAATTTTATACAATTACTTTTGGGTATATGATGTAAACATGAGCTTATAGGCTATGGTCTCATAACAGCAGAATAAAATTCTCAAGAAATTGAGATGTTGTGTAAAATGTAAATAAAAACCGAATACAATGATTTGCAAAACATTTTAGACCTATATTCAGTTAAATAGAGTTCAAAGACAAGATATTTAATGTTCAAACTGATTAGCTTTATTGTTCTCTGTAAATATACACTCATTCTGAATTTGATGCCTACAGCATGTTCCAAAAAAGTTAACTTGCATTTGTAGATGCAGCGTGTTTACTGACAACGGTTTTCCAAAGTGTTCCTGAGCCCATGTAGTATCCTTTATTTTAACTTACTTTAAAGTGATATTCCACTTTGTGAGAATAAGCCACTCAGTATGTACTCACCACTATGCCGATGTGATGATGGGTGAAGGTCTTCAGTTCACAAAACAATCCTGGAGTTTTAGGAGAAACAGGGTAGCAGCCACGGATAAAACGTTAAAAATAGAACACAAAACAAACACAAAATGTCTCCATCCTGCTTGTGTGGTGTAATCCAAGTGTCCGCGAGTCACGACATTAAAAATTAACCGCAAAAGACGCCATTTACACCATGTTTTTAGCAGAAATGTCAACTGTAGCATGTAGCCGGTTGTAAACATGGTGTCGATCTCGCGAGACTTCCACCCGTACGTCCATTAAGATATATACGAAGTCTCGCGAGATCAACTTGTAAGTCCTGAAATGTGTGACTTAAGTCTGACTTAAGTCAAGTCATGCGACTCATGTCCTCCACCTCTGGATCACCTCTGGTTTTCCACAAAGTGGTGAACCTCACCCCATCCATGAACAGTCCAGAACTTTTCCCAGTCTTTTGTTGCTCCTGTCCCAACTTTTTTGGAACATGCCGCAGGTCTCAAATTCAGAATGAGTGTGTATTCACAAAAACAATAAAATTCAAACATTAAATATCTTGTCTTTGTTCTGTATTTAACTGAATATAATTTGAAAAGTACTTGCAAATCATTGCATTATGTTTTTATTTACATTTTATGTAGCATCCCAACTGTTGTGGAATTGTGGCTGTAGTCTTTGTCAATCCATTGCTTTCCATCTTGCATTACGCTCTGCAGAAGAACGTCAGCCTGTGTGCCGACCCGGCCAAATGTAACCCCTGGACATATCGTAGTGCTGTAGCTGGAGTAATCCCACTCGGTAGTTTGCACATAACTGCGCATGGACTTGCACAGAGTTGCTCATATTTTCTTGGACACATGGGTAACAGTACAAAGACTGTCTAGCACTCAGTTCTTATACATTTTGCCCAGGGTTCATCTGCATTGTGAACAAACACTGAGCTGTATTTGCAGTTCGCTTGCAGGCAAAGCGGTCGAACGTTCTCCACGGAAGTGATGACGGCGGATGATGAAAGAGCGGGCCAGAGAGCTGAGATAACTGAAGTAAAATAGATGCACAGCCAAAGTTTGGAAGCATGCAGGTACAGAGGTGTTCTGATGGGTTAGACTCCTGGTGGTGGAGGAGAGACGGAGAGCAGAGAGCGCTTGCTGGTGATGAGAGGATCCCTGGTGGGAAATAAACGAGTGCATTTCTCTTTTAGCCAGAGTTAGTTTCAGTGTCTGTCTGTCTCCTTCACAGGTTTATTCACTCTGAATTTCTAATCTTCTCTCTTCCAGTTTATTCTTCTCTCACTCAGACTCATTGATTCCCACCCTGCACTTCCAGCCCTTCTGGTTATGTCTTTGTTTTCTCTCTTTGTTACGATGTTAGCAGCAGGGTGTGAGCTTTGTGCCCTGACACGCCGAGCTGACCTCGCTGATCGACTTTGACTGTTGAAAGTTGCATTTAATTACACTGCAGATACCAGCTTACCATCTCGGTATGTTCTCTGCCTCTGTGGAACAAAATACCTGCTTGATTTATACTCCCAGAGCCACTGCTGAATGAAAAATCAAACATATCCTCACTAATATGAAGCTATTTACAGTTATATGCTTGGACTACAACGATTTATCCTGATAAAAAATTCATATATGGCCACAGTCTGATGTATCATATTCCTTTATGCCATTACTGTCCAAAAATATTACAGTATAAAAGCCACAACATTGACTGTGGGTCTCTAGAGAGCCCGAGTGCAGTTGTACTTAAGCTGATGCCAAGAATCAGAAAAGAAAAGAAAAGTTATGAGGGTGTCAAATGCTGTCCAGATTGTAAAGCCCCATGAGGCAGATTTGTCATTTGTGATATTGGGCTGTATAAATAAACCTAACTTGACTCACAGACATTAACAGTAACTTTGGAAAGCTGCTGCTGACATAACTTTAAAGCTGCTACAAGGAAGTGTCATGTTTTGTTGATTTTGGAGGCCCCTGTGGACAAAAGCAGTAGTGTTTCCACCCTGATAACAACAAAATGTAAAATCAAAGATAAAATTATCTAAATAAAAATCTCTTTTTTTCAACTGGCTAATGTACTAGAATCTGAGAACCCATCCTGGTGGCAGATGTTAATACTGATATTAATAATTAGTATAAAGAAATCAAAAATCTTCTTGCAGATGGTTAGGTTAGCTTATGTAGCTCATATAGAGGCATCAGTATTAAACTGAGGCTGTTTCATAACCAGTTAAAAACTTCTTGTAGTTGCTTTAAAAAAAGAGGAAGCAAAAGTTTAAAAAAAAAAAAAAAAGTCAAAATTCTCAAATTTCGGCTTCTAAAATATGAATATTTTCTGGTTTCTTTACTCCTCTGACAGTAAACTGAATATCTTTGAGTTGAGGACATCATCTTGGACTTGTTTAAGAATTTTCTGACATTTTATGGACCAAACAACTGATCGATTAAGTGAGAAAATGATCGACAGATTAATCAGTAATGACAATGATCATTACAGGACAGACTTCATCGCGACAGGATTAATTTCAACACAACATAAATCCACAGAACACCGTAATGTCACTTCTGTCACATGGCTAACATAATGCGCTTTCTTTAACCCAGAACACAATCTTTTATATATCTTTCAATATATTCATGTACTTTACTATAACAATACGTCTGAAAAAATCAAACCCAGACAATAAGAAAAGTGAAAATGTTAGAAGTGTTTTAGATTGAGCTCAGTTCAAACAGAATCAGATCCTGTGAACCATGTGAGCGCCATGCGGGGGCAAAATTTTATTTTTACAAATTACTGTGTAGATTTTTAATGAAGTGTTTCATTTTGCAAAACATCTGAGATGTTCTCTTACTTGTGTGTGGTTGTGTGAATTGTGTGTAGTGTTTTGACAAAATGAGACCAATTTTCAAAATCATGCTTAACCAACCGTAAAAAAAAAACAGGTCCTTGATGCTGCCGGTACTTTCCATGAGTCATATATGTTGTTTTGGGAGTGGATATATATATTGGATATTAAACTATTCTGCTGTATATGAATGAGGACAGCTTGCATATTGAGTCACTAACTGGTTTTCTACTGTGAAAGCACAACAAACTCATAACCTGCTTAGAGTAAGTAAGAAATAGGGAACAGCTTATTCCTTTTCCTTCTTTACCTCCATCTTATTAAACTCTTTCGTTTGTCTTCCTCTTCGCAACTTCTGAAACCTGAGGCACCCCTTTGTTCTGTTTTACCCCACACTGCTTATCCTTTCTGTACTAATTATCTCCTTTCCTCCTTCTCTTCTCTTCTCTTCTCTTCTCTTCTCTTCTCTTCTCTTCTCTTCTCTTCTCTTCTCTTCTCTACTCTTCTCCTCTACTCAGTGAATCAGTGGCTCCTGAAGTAGAAGATGAAAAGATGTCAAGCTGCGGCGCTGCGGGAGGAGAGGCAGGACTCATTCCAGACTATTTCACACTGCCAGAGCGAGCTTAGCTGAACAGACCAGAGAGCAGCTGAGCCCGCTGACTGACCTGAACTGAGCGGACAGCTTTACTAAACCGATCTCAGCTGAGCTCGACTGACCGAACCCCCAAAAAATCTACTGTGCTGGTCTCCTACACAATCTGAACGCAACTCGTGTGGGCCAGCACAGTGAGGGCACCGCACAGACAGAGTCCAAAGTGTGAAATAGACCATAAGGACTCTGATGTCTACACTGTACTGTGTTTTGATTTGTTGTGTGAACTCACAAAGACTTGAGATGTAAAGACTCTCAATCATTTTCTTTGGCTGGTGTTCAGAAGGGTGGATGTTATCTAAAGACTACAGTACGCTCTGTTTGGCTGTGATCGTCGCCCGTCCACATTCAAAGCCTGCCTATAAAAGGCCGTTATGAAAATGATCATCCACTGACTGGAGGAATTATTATGTTTCCATTGATGGTCTGAACCCAAGGCGACAAAGAAACACTCAGCTCTGCTATGATGAGAAATATAAAAAAAAAAATCTGCTGGTTCTGATATCAAATAGTAACTAAAGAAGGTAATTTTCAAAGAGAATGTGAAATGTGAGAATTCCAGGTTACATAGCTGAAGGGGGAGAGAAACTCTGACATTTTACAGACCTGAACAGATGGAGTCACTGGAGACTGGAAAGGAATAGGTCACTCATTTTGCATGATTTTATAATAGTTCACTTGTCTTCAAGGATTTTAATTAAAAGTGGTGACAGAACCGAGCTGGTGTGAGGTACCTGCTTTGCACAGCCGCATAAAGTCTCTCTCCTCTGCAACTACACACTCACCAAAAGTGTTCAATCAAGACTGTTTATGCTAAAGGCCTAAATCTGCAAAGCCAGTCATGACCACACTGACCTTTCGCTAAACCCCTCCAATGAGCCGTGATTGTCCAATCACAGCGTAGCAACAGCAGGCCTGGTTACCTTTGACTTTGTGCACATGGGTGGTGTCTTTTTATCTCTTCGACAAAACCAAGAGCACAAAAGAAGACGTGTGAGGAATAGATTACAGTTTTTCACAATTTCTAAGACACATTTCTTGAAACCTTCCACGCTTTTGTAAAAACTCTAAACACAAAACCAAATCTTCAAACCACATTCACAAAACCTCCGACTCCTCTGGCAAAATCAATTACCTCAAATCCATTTTTGTCTGGTTTCAAAACCGAGCAGTGCTTTCAGATCGTACGCACACACTACGAGCAGTCATTACACACTACATCCAAAAAAAAGGAAACCACAGTGCTCAGAGCAGAAAAACACTTTTCTTATGAACTTGTTTTGCATTTTCAAAAATATATATATTATCCAAAGATGTTCCACCACCATGTTCTGCCAGGATGAGGGGAGAACAGAATGCTGGAGGAAACGGATCACTGGTTGGTGTTGAACGACTCACATAATCCAGATTCACTTCTAGCCAGTTGGTTTAATCATGTGGAAACAGTTGTGAGTCATTGGGTCTCATGCAAGAACCACTCGTACAAACTGATTTGTTCTTAAAAGGATATTCCACCCCAACATGATAGTCCACACAATATGTACTCACCCCTATGCTGATGTGATGATGGGTGAAGATCTTCAGTTCACAAAACAATCCTGGAGTTTCAGCAGAAAACAGGGTTGCAGCCAAATCTGGTATAATATCCAATCTCACGATATTTTCACATATGCATCCATTACGAGATATACGAAGTCTCATGACACATCAATGCCATGTTTACATGCTACCTGCTACATGCTACACTTGACATTTCTGCTAAAAACATGGTGTAAATGGCGTCTTTTGCGGTTAATTTTTAATGTTGCGGCTCACGGACACTTGGATTACACCACACAAGCAGGATGGAGACATTTTGTGTTTGTTTTGTGTTCTATTTTTTTTTAAATATTTTATCTGTGGTCTCCATTCACTGCCATTAGCTGCAACCCTGTTTTCTGCTGAAACTCCAGGATTGTTTTGTGAACTGAAGATCTTCACCCATCATCACATCAGTATAGGGGTGAGGACATATTGAGTGGACTATTACTCAGCGGTGGAATATCGCTTTAAGTGGTGTGTAGGAGTGATTTAAGAGAACTTGTCTCATTCACCAGATTTCTTGTATTTTGAATTTTCTTTCAGATACAAACAAAATATATGAGGTCCAGACCTGTTATAGAGTCATGTGCAGTCACTCCAAACTGAAGTCTTTCACTAATGACTGAATGTTTCATTAGTTGAAGACATTTTGACTTTGAAAAATTACATAATACATAATTATGTCGACTCTATCCTGTTTGACTACATTTCAAATTATAATATAATTGTAAATGACATACAGTATAAAGCCTCTCATCATTCATTCAGTGATCTATTATTACCTCCTGACAGGTGTATTGGCTGTATATCTGCACATGCAGGTTTATTATCGAGACGTTTCCTCTTTATTTCAGTGACAGTATAATCTTCAAAT
>JAJHUR010123558.1:0-21389 GCA_027495735.1 Lutjanus campechanus | reverse complement strand
CAACTAACAATTATTTGTTTTAAAATGTTTTAAAATTGTTTGTTTTAATGTCAGAAAATGGTGAAAAACGTCAGTCACAGTTTACCAAAGCCCAAGATGACGACCTTACAGAAAATGTTCACATTTAAGAAGCTGGAATCAGAGAATTTTTACTTTTTTTTCTCGTAAAAAATTACCCAAACCAATTAATCGGTTATCAGATTAGTTTGGGATTAATTTAATAATCAATTGATAATCAATTAGTCAATTAATTGTTGCAGCTCTACCTGTAAGGCCTTCTTGATTTTCAGGGGTATAAGAATATTTTTTTCAAATTACATATTAGGCCTGTATCTCAGCATTTCACTCATTTCTGTGAAGAAAACTAAATTATGTTTTGTTTTTAAAGTTTAGATTATTCTTTAAGACATAAACTGAAAAACAAACCTCTCAGGATACGAGCACAGTGAAGTGAGTCCACAGTTAACACTAACAAACAGTAAATAAAATAATGGTGACGTATTAAGGGAGAAGAAAACAGAATCTGACCCAAAAAAAGACTATTGAGTTTGTATGACGGCTGATTTTACACAAACTAGCTGCAGTTATTGCATAAAGGTTATTTGGTGTTGAAGAGAGCCATTTTTATCATTAAATAAACGGACTAAGTGACATTTCTATGCATATTATATATTATATTCAATTCATAACATATGCACATGGGTCCTTTAAGGTCAGGAGCTGATTTTGACGACAGGTGAGGTGAAGATCAGCTGATGAGAAGGAATTTTGAATATCTGTGATTTGATTTGAGCAACACATCATTTATCATTTATTTTAATCAGTGTTGTTTAGTGTTTTATTGTTTTAATTAATTTATTTCAGACATTAATTAGTAACATAAATGTTTAGTTCATTATTCTTATTCTGACTTCATTTAACATCATGTCTGTCTGACATCTGTATCTTTTTCTTTTCTTGTTCTCCTGCAGGGATCTGGTGGCGATCATCGCAGCTCTGGAGCACAACCAGTGGTTCACTAAACTCTCCACCAAAGACTACAAACTGGTAACAGTCACACAAACAGCTTTACACCAGATTGTCTGTTTGGTTTTTTTTAATTACAACAAAAACAAACAGTAGGAATCAAGTCAGGACAGGAAGAGAAAAATCATCTGCTGTGTTAAAAATCATCAGTTAAACATGAAGCTAATTCTCTTATTGCTTCTTTGAAATCTCGCTGAGATCAAACGAAAATGAAATGAAAACCTCGTGTGTGTTTGTGTCAGTCGACAGATGTGTGTGACCAGATCCTCAGAGTTGTGTCTCGATCCAGCCGGCTGGAGGAGCTGGTCCTGGACAACGCTGGACTGAGAAGGTCAGAGGTCAAATCAAAGATCGAGTGAAACCTGATTGAATTCTTACAGTCAGCTGATCAGGACGTAGTTTCATTTTTATTATTTTATTTCTTCTTATCTGATTCCCAAAACAAATTAAAGCACATAAACTGTTTACGACCAAAGTTCGTTCTTAATATTACATTAGTTTGTTGACTGTGTGTGATGATGATTCTCATGTTTGTGTTTCTTCAGCTGAAGCTGCTCACCGACTGTGACACTTTGTGTTTCTTTTCTTTCTCTTCTTCAGTGATTTTGCTCAGAAACTGGCCGGCGCTCTGTCACACAACCCCGCCTCCACGCTGCACACACTCAACCTGAGCAACAACTCGCTGGAGGACAAAGGTTAAAACATCTGCCCACACACACACACACACACACACACACACACACATCCTGTACACCAGGCCTGTTGAACTGGCGTCACGTTGGCTGAATTCAGCCCTTTGATCAGTCTTGAATTTGGGGGAAAAAGTATATTACTGTGATTTTATTTTATTTTAAGAAGTTTGAACTCAGGCTGTTGAAGCAGAGGTGATTTCAGAGAGTCAAACTGAATTAAACAATATTTTAAATGCAGCATGATGTTTATTAAAACAACAAACTATTTCTTATCTAGGATTAAAATGTTTTTCCTGTACTTTTGTACATAATCTTTCTTTTCCAAACGTGAAAACTAATCAGGTAAAGTAAAACAAATTTTAAAAAACTTGCTCCTTGGCACTTTTTACAAATCTGACCTTTTTTTAAAAAAAGTAATTGAATAGGCATGTTTTGTTGTGCAAATATGGGTTATTTATGTGTCTTTAAAATAAAATGATGTTCTTCTTGATATGGCACATTAAAGATTTGTTTTACTTTTTAATGTTTCTTCTACAGTGTGCAAATATTTTGTTCTCATTCACATCGATTTTTACTAAAGTTAGACATGAACAAACTTGTTTTTAAAGAATTTGCATTAAAATGATCTCTGGTTGTTTTAAATGTGGCTGAAACATGCAGATACTCTCAGAGGGCTTTCAGGTGAAGTCATGCGCCCTCTGGTGGCCATGATGGAGCTCCTCAACTCTATGAAGCCCTGAATCACAAATCACAGTTTGCCTCAACCTGTCCAGTCTACAACAGCCTCTGTCCATAGACGTTTGATTAAGTTAAGGAAAAACCTTTTAACAGGGAAGTAAAGGAAGAAAGCTCATGAAGATCAACAGAGGAGGGATCCTTCTACCAAGACGGACAGACTACAATAAGTGTTATGAGTATAAAAGTTTGTGATACAGAGAATTGTAATATATAGAGAAGAGAGGAGCAAACTAGAGAGAGGAGGAGGAGGAGGAGGAGGAGGAGGAGGAGGAGGAGAGAGACTTCAGTGACTGGATGTGTGTCTCGTTCTGCAGGTGTTTCTGCTCTCAGTGCTCAACTCGCCAAACTGCCCATGGGTCTGAAGCACCTGAACCTGTCCAGGGCGTCCATGTCTCCTAAAGGTGAACACACAGAGAAAACAAAGATGTAATAATACTTCCATTATTGTCCTGAAAATTATTTTTTCAAGAGACAATGTTTATCTTCTGCAGGAGTGAACAGCCTCTGTCAGGCTCTCTGTGCCAACCCGGCCGTCGCCTCGACGCTCACACACCTCGACCTGTCGGGAAACTCGCTCAGAGGAGACGACCTGCAGGTACGCAGACACCTCCACCTTCAGAACTAACTCTGTAACCTCACAGGTTATTAAAGCTTTTCAGAAAACACCAGACAGAATTATAGGTATAGATATTATAATAAAAACAGCAATAAGAAGAATAATTATACTTAAAATGATAAACTTTATTTGTACAGCACCTTTGATACGGGAGGTTTTAACTGTGATGAAATGAAGAGACAAGAATAAAATCCAGTCTCCTTGAAATGCACCGTAAAATCATGCACAAGTTTTTCAGCATCTTGAAAATGATTAAACAACAGCAGCCACGTGTTTGTGTGGATTTCTAATGTGTGTTTTTTTTTCTCTGTACAGAACCTGCACAGCTTCCTGAGTCACCAAAACTGTCTGGAGACTCTGGACTTGTCCAACAGCGACTGCTCTCTGGAGCAGGTACGTTGATTCATTGATTATTGATTGATTTCTTTTAATTTGGTGTCATGCACACAAATTGCTCAACCCTCTTGTCTTTACAAGACACCAAAGGTTCAGTTGCAGTGTTCAAACGTTTTGTTTCATTAGAAAATTACAAGTTAATTTACAGTTTTTTAAAATTTGTTTTTATAAAGATGAATTTATTTAAACAAAATATCTGAACAAACACAGAAACAAACAAAATATCCCCTAAATAAAATTCAGTCATAATAATGCATGTAATGATGGTAGTGAGGACAGGAAGAGGCTCCACATGTTTCCATATGTTGCTGGTTTCCTCCTCACACTGTACAGGATCTTTCCAGCTGTATTATGGGATGTTAATTAATTCAATCACGGCCTCTGTGAAGGAGGAATTCAGATTTACAGTTCAGTCTTTCTGCTACAAAAAAAAGAGTTCCTTTCCTAAAGCACAACTCAAGTTTCTCGAGCCAGAGGACGTCAACATAAAGACAACAGACAACATGTCAGTAAGAAGTACGTCCTCTATGTCCTCGTAAACAGGACAAAACGAGCCTCGTTCTCAGTTTCATTCAGCTCAAATCACAATGACAGCCTGTCCTCCTCTGGACTGGTGTTAAACCTGATGGTCTCTGGGGTTAATGGTAATTCCACAGTGGTCCCTGAACACAACTGTGCACACAGGGGTCTTTGTCTTCTGTTTAAATTAATCTTCACATTTACACTATTTTCCTTATGAGGCAGCAAGTGTGTCATTTTTCTTTACATCACATCTGAACAGGCTCTTAATCTCCTGAACATCACGACGTGACCTGTTCTGGAAAATGAAGGACAAATCTTTCAAATAAAATGATATAACAAATTCAGATCTTCAGCCCAGTGATGACGTGTGAAAGTGTGAAAGCAGCTCATACACACAAACAAACAAACAAACAAACAAACATGTGGACTTATACCTGCTTTCAGGATGTGACTGGGTGAAGTAAAGACAGAGTTAATGTGAGTTGATTTTAGTTTGGTGGAGTTTTTGTTTCAGTCTCTGTTGTTAAAGGTCAGTTTTGTGGTTTTTTAGGTTTGTTCGTCTCTGCTCAGAGGATCTTTGAAGCATCTTTCTGTCCTCAACATGTCGAAGACAGTTTTCTCTCACAGGTCAGATATTAAACTCACACACACACACACACATTTCTCCAACAGCACACGTGAACTTTTCTAATATTATCACAGACTTATTTATCTTGTTGTGGCAACAACATTTAACAAATATCTCTGTTAAATATCGTTTAAATATACTTTTTAACGTGTCTGTCCTCACATTCTCACAGGAAGTGTAAAGAAATCCCTTCGTCCTTTAAACAGTTCTTCAGCTGCGCTCAGGCTCTGAGCTCAGTCAGTCTGTCGGGAACCAGACTGCCGGTGGACGCGCTCAAGTAAGAAGCGGGAGGAGGGGAACTTTCAGCACTGATGCTTCTTTGTGTAAGTTGTTGTTAAATTGACAGTGTGATGATTCTCTCTGCAGAGCGTTGTTGTTGGGACTCGGCTGCAACCCAAACCTCAGTGACGTGTCTCTGGACCTCAGCTGCTGTGAGGTAAAACCTCGACACGCTGTTTAAACACACTGTGACACTGATTAAAGTCGTACAGAAGTAGAAAATGAAGGAGGCATTTATACTGAGATCTGATCCTGTTCTGCTCTCAGCTGCGTTCAGCAGGTTCTCAGATCCTGGAGGGTTGTGTCGCTGAGATTCCCAACATCACCAGTCTGGACATTTCTGACAACGGTGAGGACAGTGAACATTTAGAACATGTATGATGGAGCTGAGCTGACTTTGAATCACGGCCTGTTGATGTTTCTGTGCTGTTCTGCTCAGGTCTGGACATGGATCTGACCACCCTGCTGGTCTGGCTCGCCAAGAACCGCTCCATCAGACACCTGTCACTGGGCAAGAACTTCAACAACATCAAGTCCAAGTGAGTGAAACACTGACAGCAAAACACTGCAGCATGTCCTAAAAATACAACTCATCGGGATTGTTTTTTAAAAAGCTCAAATTATCAACAAGACACAAGTGTGCAAAACTTTGTGGAAATAGAACCAGGTCGCATTTTTTCAAACAAGCGAGGAAATCATGCTCGTTCGTTTGCATTGCTCCCAGTTTTGTCCTTAGTAAACAGAGAAATAAAACCATATGCCTTCTGAATTCAAGATTCTCTCTTGAGCTCAAGAATTTGACAGTATTGCAGTTCTCACATATCGCTAATTTACCTTTTTTTTCTCCAGGAATGTGGCTCAGGTTCTGGACAACCTGGTTCACATGATTCAAGAGGAGGACTCAGTGAGTGAATCTTTAAAACATCACATCATGTCTAAATGTCTTTCTTCTTGTAACTGGATCGACTTTTTTGTTTGCTGTCATTCATACCGGTCTCTTTGTGTCTGCAAAGTTGTTTTTCTCCACACTTTGGTTAAAATGATCCAATAAACAACCTGCCTGTAAAATCTTCTCTCCTGCAGCCGCTGACCTCGCTGTCTCTGGCTGACTCCAAGCTGAAGGCCGACCTCTCCATCGTCCTCAACGCTCTGGGCAGCAACACGTCTCTGACCAAACTGGACATCAGCGGAAACGGCATGGGAGACATGGGGGCCAAGATGCTGGCCAAGGCCCTGCAGATCAACACCAAACTCAGGTGAGCAAAGAAACAGGATCATCCTGTACTGATTTAATCATAAAGGTTAAGTTTGGGAGCTGTTAGAGCTGTGTCAGGAGATGTTTAGAGGTAAAGAAAAGAGAAAACCGTTAAGTTCATCTGGATCTGAGACATGAGAGGAAAAAAGACTCGATAACACGCTGACTGATATTTAGGATGAGGGGTGGAAGGAGGATTATAATAAAAAATAATGAAGTGAGAACTGATTTAAAGTATAAACAAGCCAGAAGTAGGAATGTTGAGTTTCATATTGGAAAAAAAAAACAACTGCTCCCCCCGCAGGTCAGAGATGATCTGAAAAAAGTAGTGATGTTTGCTTTAATGTTTTTTTTTGTGGTTTTTGTGTGTGTGCAGGACGGTAGTGTGGGACAGAAACAACATCAGTCCTCAGGGTCTGCAGGACGTCGCTGCTGCTCTGGAGAAGTGAGTATGACGCAGTCTGTCAAAGAAACATGTCTCATTTTAACAAAATCAGAGTCTAAGAAGGTGCTGCTGCATTCTGTTAGCCCTGCCCTGAGTTTATGCTTCTATTTTGGAAAAACGCAGCATTCATGTGCTGTCAGAATAATTGGAAAAATGAGCTCCCAACTTGGAAAATTCACAGAAAAACCTCCTCGAGTTTAAACAACAAAATTTTGGTGTCTGTTGTCTGTTGACGTCATATACACAGAAACATGGCGAACAAGACACAACGTTTGGTTGCTCACATGTAATTTGTAATATGGTATCATGTTGCAATCATTAGTTTCTGTCCATGTAGGGTAACCTGGATTAGTTAGAAGTTATTTATCAGTATTAAACTTGATAACACGTCGGGGTTAAGACATATTTTAATGGTTTTAGGGAACAAAGTGGTGCAGCAACAAGTCTGAGACAAAATAACTTTGTAATATAAAGCTTCAAACTGTCAAATGACTTCACAACTCAAAGATGGGATCATCTGAGGAGCACATGAATGCAACATAAGTCATATTAATTGATCGTTTTGTCTCCCCGTCAGGAACTACACCATTCGTTTCATGCCTGTCCCCATCATGGACGCTGCTCAGGCACTGAAGGCGAGTCCAGAGAAGACAGAGGACGCTTTACTGAAGGTTGTTATTTCTTTCAAAATATGAATCAGTGCCTCCACTGTGTTGTATTGAGAGTGTTAAGATGTTACCTGATTGTGTTTTGCAGATGGAGCAGTACCTGCTGAGGAACCACGAGACGCGTAAATACCTCCAGGAGCAGGCATACAGGCTGCAGCAAGGAATCGTCACCACGACCACACAACAGGCAGGCACAGCAACACACACACACACACACACACACACACACACACACACACACACGCACACATCATATTACTGTTAGTTGAGTGACCTCTGACCTCTGTGTGATGCAGATGATGGACATGATGTGTGTGAAGGTTCAGGACCACCTGAACTCTCTGAGGTTCTCAGAGGCAAACTTGGTCCAGGAGGACATGAAGGTGGCCGAGAACCTCATGAAAGACGCCAGGAACTCCAAGACCGTAAGAAGACACGACTCACTGAAATAAGACTGTTTAACAACTCGATCCAGCAAATTCTGTTGCTACATCTGTTGATTTAAGCACATACAAGTGTAAAAACAGCTCCATGATCTCTGTACCTCTCGCTTTCCTCCAGCTGCTCCCCAACCTGTACCACCTGAGGGGTGGGGGGTCCAAGGGAGCTTGTGTCGGAGCCATTCAGGACAAACTGGAGTCGATGGCTGGAGAAGTGGCCAGAGTGATGGACGAACAGCTGCAGGTACTCAGCTGCTGTTTTTACCTCGACACAAACAGCAGCATGAATTCTTCTTAAGCTTGTTTGTGTGATTATCTATTAAACCTGGAGTTCAAACTGTGTTAACTCGTCCTCCGCAGACGATGCTGGTGTCCATGGTGGACGCTGCTGAGGGTCTGTGTCCTCACGTGATGAAGAGGAGCAGCCTTCGCCAGGACCTGCTGAAGGCCGGAGCTGGAAGGATGACCGTCCCTCGCAGCTTCATCACCGCCACGCTGCTGGAACAGTCCGGGGTCGACATCATCAACAAGATCAGGTTACTGGGTTAACTTGGGGTTTCACAATCAAATATTTATCTTGGTCACGATTTTAGCTTCCCATGATTAAATTAACACGATCGATTGTGATATTGATTTTTTAAATGCATGTTCTGCTCAAAGAAAACTCTGCTGTATATCAAATCAAGCACTTCCTAAACTAATAGCAGCCACTCTGCAGCAGCAGGCTGTGCAGTGTGAAGTATACAACAGAAAGCAAAAGGAAAACAAAACAGATCTTCATCTGTTGTTTGGAAGTATTTCAGATTTAAGCAAAGTGGTGCTGAGCAAGAATAAATCATATGCAAACAGTTCATGAGACGTGCAGACGTGCAGAGCAGTGATGCTGTGCAGCACTTCATCGTATGAATGGAAATGAAAGCAGTTTTTTTCAGCATTGACAAAAAATGATCATGTTTTTGCAGCTCTAAGTTGGCTTATCTTTAGCTTCATCAGATCTTTGATTACCGAGTTGTGAAGTCTTGCCCTTATTTTACGGGGATCAGGAGCTCCATGACGGGTTTTTCCAGGAGAACAAGTCCAGTATTTATCAGAGTTACTGCAGCTGATGTGTGATTTCAAGGTGATAAAAACATTTTTCCTCCATATGTCTGTCATGTGCCTCCATAACAATTTGGTTTTCTGTGACGTCTGTGTGCTAATTCTCATTTTACAAACTGAATACACTGTTTCTACTGGAGGATTTTAGAAAATATTGGGGGTCTTTTCAGCTGAAATATTTGGTTAATAAATTAAATAGAGTCTTTGGGTTTTGGACTGTTGGTTGGAAAAATGTTAATCATAGAGGATTATCCTACATTCTGAGGTACTTTTTAAGAAAAATGCAACACAGAGGCTCATAATACAAGACTATGCACTATGTGAAAAATGCAAAGCAGAAGCTCAGACATGAAGAACATGCACAGTTTATGAAATCCATAAAAGACAATCTGGGTCCCATCAAAACATGAATTTTTGTTTACACAGACCTGATATGTTTTGTTGACCTTGTTTGCTTTTATTATGAAGCATTTTGCAACTTTTGTTCTGAAAAGTGGCATGTAATTAAATCTTTACTGATCAAACAAGCACAGTACCTGCACCCCATGCAAGCACACAAGAGCCCTGCAGGAGCAACAGTCATCTGTTCAATGTTACACTGCCACCATTTGATTTGCAGTCTGCGTGGCGTAGTTTGGTTCAGGTCAGATCTCACAGTCTGACATTTTTCACCATTTTCTGACATTTCATCAAGAGAAAAGGACAAACCACAAGTTATTTTATGTTCTGTGTTGTGTTTTATTTTTTGTTTCTTTTGTGTGAAACAGTGAAGTGAAGCTGAGCATGGCCTCATTTCTGTCTGATCGCATCGTGGACGAGATCCTGGAGTCTCTGTCCAGATCACAGCACACTCTGGTCAGTGTCCTCTCTGCCTGTCTGTCTCTCTGTTCGCCTGTCTGTCTTTTTGTTAATTTTTTCCGTTCATTCATCCCTCTCTCCCCCTCCCACCTCCCGTCTCCAGGCCGACCACCTGATCAGGAAGTCTCAGCCTCTGCTGCGTCAGGACCCCCAGATGGAGACGGAGGTTCTGGATGAGGTGGTTCTGCAGGCAGAGAACCACAACAAGGACCAGAAACGTGCGGGACTGGAGGACATGGACAACTGCATGGTTAGAAAACACAGAATAACACAAACTCTTTCACACCAGTCACCAAATATCAGCCTGTATAAAATGGGTCATGAAAAGTCTGAACAGACATTGATGTTTCTACTTCTTTAAAAATTACCTTTATTTTCTCATTAGATGACTCCTAAATCCAAAAGGAAGAGTATTCTGGTGAGGATGCTGCGGCCCGTCTCTGTGGCGTTTGGTGAGTGACAGAAACCTCAAAGTTTACTTCGTTCCCGTGTACGATACGATTTTATATGATGTGATAAATAGTGTAAATAGTATAAACATCACGCCTTTTGTTTGTCCAACAGAGATGGAGTTCGACCTGGACAAGGCTCTGGAGGAGGTTCCTATCCATGTTGAGGACCCCCCCCTTCCTCCTCCTCCTGCTTCACAGCCATCAGACAGAATGTCGGCCTACTGTGGAGACCTCCCCCCTCCCCCGACCACACTGGACGCAAAGCCCATCTCGCTGGGCGAGCTGCCGCCTGTGGAGCATGTGACGCTGGAGCATCGCACCAAATTCCGACCGAAACCCAAGAAGAGGACAAAACCAAGCAGACCACCTGTAGGTCTCCATCAGGGTGAAAATCATCCCCAAATTATCAGTGATCTTTGATGCAATCTTTGTTTTTGTCTGCTCTCATGTATAGCTAATGTAAACCTGGGAAAAAAAAATATTTATATCACTCCATGCTTTATTCCTGCCATTTGTTTTTCAGCGGGAGGCCACCCACAGTGTGGCACCACAAGAGACAGAGCAGAACAGCATCATGGGAAAGCTGGACGAGGGCCTGGAGGACTTCTTCTCCAAGAAAGTCATTAAACTCAGCTTCAAGTGAGAGTTACTCTTTACACTAAAGCTATTGTTTTTTGCAGTTTTTTTGCAGCAACAACAGAAAACAGAATTATTTTACACTTTTCTCAGTTTTTATCTACTCATTCTTCCATGTCAGTTGTGTAAAAGACGACTCTGTCAAATAGATAAACAGTTTGATTAAAATTGAAGTACAGGTGTGTGTCATCAGCATAGAATAGTAACTTTTAGTAGCTTTCTTTCTGTGGGAAAACCTTTGAGCTTTGAGTAAAAGTATATTGTTTGTCTAATTCTTTTTGTGTAATTCTTTTTAAATGTTTCTAGACTTCCCTCTGTGAGAGGTTCGTCCCCCAGCACGCAGGAAACCGCAGATAAGAAACGTGAATCCAGGAAGAGCGGTTTCTTTAACCTCATCAAATCCCGGACGTCCCGCTCAGAGAAGAGCCACGGAGCTGCCTCCATCACTCCACCCCAGCCTTCCCCCTCCGCCGCTGCTCCGTCCTCTTCCGCTATTAGCCCAGTGACTGAGGAAACGCCTCCGACATCCCCCACTCCGCCCGTGAAAAACCCCAGCACTGTGACGGAGCCCCATCAGGAGCTCCACAGGGCTCCATCCTCGGACCACGCGGAACCTGAGGTGGAGGCCCCTCCGACCGCCGCTGAACCTGCTGAGGAGGAGAAGAAGGAGGAGGAGAACCTGGAGAAGGAGAACTTGGAGAAGAGGGAGAACCCCCACATCCCCCGTCATATCGGGGTTCCTGTGATGGGCATGGACCTGCTGGCTGAGATGAAGGCCAGACAGGAGAAGATGAAGAAGGTGGGTGGAGCCAATAGGTCATTACAACATTATCAACATGCATATATGTTGGTATCAGTGACATATAGAGAAATGGACAGCATGAGAGGCCAAAAGTGAAGCCACTTTTGCTTTAAAGCATCTTAAGTGCCCCCTGGTGGCTGGTTGCAGTATAGGTCATAAATTCTGCCTCCCCAGTGTTAATATTTAGGACACAGGCCAAAATAAAACATGTTCCTCAGAGATTGTTTCTCTCATTTTAGGTAGTTTTTATCACAACGTAAACTTAAAGCAGCCATCACACATTGAAATGTAAAAACAAAGCTTGTATGACACATATACTGTATACAGACCTGTCAGTGCGAGGCTTTGGTTTTTGAATAACTAATTAATTAAGTACAGTTTCTACTGATGGTAACTGCAGTGAATTAAATTGAGAAGAATATTTGACATTTGCTTTACTATAATAAAAACTCTGTCTCTTTGTTTTCAGTCTGAGTCACTCTCTGTGTTGGACAAGGTGGACGCTGACAAAGGTGAGTTTCTTTAATATTGTATGTTGGATCACTTAGAAGGTTAAATGCTGCAGTTTCATCATCTAAATGTTTCTCCACAGTCATTAGTTCAGAGCCCACAGTAATTACACTTGAGTGGTGTGATTAGTAAGTCAGTGGTAGTTCTTTAAAAATTAGATGGTAAGATAAACGTCCCTCCTGTTGTTCCAGCAGACAGTGACGAGCCCAAACCAGAGCCGGCTCCCAGGTCAAAACCACCCACCATCACCCCCAAACCTCCACCGCAGGCCACCAAACCCCTGCTGGGGCCCCGCAACTCTGGACCCCTCAGTCCTGCCGGTCCAACCGGTCCAACCAGTCCAACCAGTCCCAGGCCCAGCAGCACCTACATCCTCGGTAGGGAAAAACCATTAGTTGCTCTCAGATTCTTTGGTGTCGTCTGTGTGGCATCAGACTGAGATGAGCAGCTTTTATTGCTCCAGATATCTTTTAATTCCTCTATATGTGTATTTGAACTAAAAAATCAATCCATTCCAATCCATTTTATTGATCTCTGTTTCCCAGATGACTCTGCAGAGGCTCCAGCAGGAAGCTCGCCTGCCAAAGGTCCACTTCCTGCTCCTCGCCTGAAGAGGGCGCCATCAGAGCAGGAGAGAGAGAGCACCAGCAGCAACCCTGCAGGACCGCCGTCTCCTCAGGACGGTGGGTGTCCAGTTAAACATTGATTTATTTTCACAGATTTAAAAGGGTAAATCATTTTATGTACCAGAGCAGAGTTTTGAACATTGATATGAATCCTTCTGGCCTCCTCCCAAGTCCTGGTTTTCTCTCTGTATTTATCCCAACGACACAAAATAGTTTCTCTGCAGTCTGATATTTTGTTGATTGTTTCCTACAATTTATGTTGATGCAATTCTGATCCCAAGAATGATTAATCAATCAATCTTTTAGTCTATAAAATGTCACAAATTGGGAAAAATATTCATCACAATTTCCCAGGTGATGTCTTCAAATTACTTCTTTTGTCCCACCAACAGTCCAAAACCTGAAGACTTTACCAAAGATTTGACATAAAAAAATGACTTGAAACGATTAATTGATTATTAAAATACTGTGTTGATGTGTTAAAGCACAGTGAACAAAAAACAAACTGCTTAGCAGCTGCAGATTTTTTTAAACGGTTGCTGAAATAAAATGCTGCGAGTTCTGGACCAATCAGAAATGTTCAGTGCTGCAAGCCCCACCCCCAAGTTCTTGTACTTTTGGAAAGCACTACCCAGGAGCAGGGACACGAGGGTTTAAAATAATGTCCCAGGAGCATAATTTAAACCCTGGTCCCTCCCTCAAAGGTTCCTCGTCCCCAGAGAAAGTTCCTCCAGTGGAAACACAGCTTTAGCAACATTTAGCTTAGCATTCCAGCATTGCATTGAGAACACAACAATTCTGTTACATATTTTTGCATTATTTCACCTGTTTTATACACAATTAGGAACCCAAAACAAAAAGTGAAAGGAAAGATGCATCTGCAGAGGATTTACAAGCACTGAAGGCATGAAAACTGTTGACGACACACAGCCTTGGTTGCCGGGATCGTTCCCTCTGAGCTTTTCTGTTCTGTCTAAATGATGAAGGTTGCATGAGTCAGCGCTCAGAATGAGCTCAAAATATAACACTCAATTTAACAGGTGACAGCTCGTTTAATGAATGCTCTCAAGGCCATATTTGACGCCTCCACACAGCAGACACACTACATGTGAAGTAAAGGTCTTAGTCTGTACTTGACATCAGTGTGCGTGTGTGATGTTGTACTTTAACACTCGACTTGTGTAATTAACGCTCGCAGGAACTCTATTTTTCCTTAAAGCAGAGTTCTGTATAATTAAAAAGGCGAGTTGTCTTTTGTGGTTTTGTCCACAAAATAAAATAGACAAGAAGAAAAGGTCATTTACTCATTTCAAGACGTGTTCATTACACGCTTCACGCTGACAAACTGTGACTAAGTCTCTTTCAGTTTATAAATTGTTACGAACGTTCTCCACCAAGTCAGAGGGAACAAACTGTTTAGAATAAAGTCTGAAATGTTGGGTGACATATTTCTGAAGGATGTTGGTGTGACAGTTTTTTTCTTTTCCTCTTTGTCTGCAGCTGAGTCTCCCGTGGACGGCGACGCGTTCGAGCCGCCCAGTCCAGCGGTTGAACCCGGCGCCGGTGGCAGACAGTGGTCGTCTCTGAAGAGTTCAGCCAGTCCTCCTTCTGTGACAGAGGACGACCGAGAGCGAACCAAGTCCCTCCCCGCCTACGGTCAGATATCTGATATTTTACTGATGTTACAGTAACAGTCAGGGTCCATTTCCAGTTTGTTGACATGATCAGTTGGACCCTTTGTGCCCCACTTGGACGATCAGCCCTCTATTACAGTTCTTCATGTGTCTGACGCCTGGAAATACAAATATGGGCAGAGAAAGAAAGACAACAGCTGTGCTTTACTAGTTTTAAAATCGTCTTAAAGGGATCTTTGGTTCTTCTTTGGTTGGTTGGAAGTTAATCAATGTCCTTCTGTGGACAGAGTCAGCAACAAAATGTATTTTAGACACCTAAATCTTGAGCTAAAACGTACATTATATTCAAATACTTTTCACTGCTTTAACTTACTTTCAGACAACCTTTTCTGACAGGAAACCGCTGTCACACATGCCAGACATCACAAAGTCACCGCACTGTCTTAACAAAAACAGTAATAAGAAACATGGAAGAGGAAATTCAGACGCACACGAATTGTGACACCGCAAATATTCCTATTAAGCTTTTTACATGGCTAAAGAAAATGAATATTCCACTAATATTTTCAGCTACATGCAGCCGTGCATACTCTGATTAACGTGATATTTCCATGATATTAATATTATGTCACATTGATGATATACTATAGTGTGTTAACTGTCTTGCCGTTTAGTGGCAGCAGGAGCTGTGGATACTTTCACTGTCATCCACTTCTGATCATCCAGATCATATCCAGATCTGCACTCCTCTTCATAATACTTCCCGTCTGGAGCCACAATTGCAGCGTTTCTGAAGCATTTATTTTCAGTCTCTTCGTTTTTACCTCTGCTTACTATCCTCCCACCACAGTTTGGCTGGTAAATATTGATAATCATGGATGACGTATGCGCATGCTACATGCACGATTGACACTAAAACACAGGAAAAAGACAAAACTTATTTTGATTTATTCATTTCAGATAATCTCATATTTTTCATATTTTTATTCTAAATGTTGCAGCATTTTTTTCATCATCTTTTCGTCTTTCATCGTGTTTAACAGTAGGTGTGTTTCTTCTTCTGAGCAGAAATGTGTCCATGTCCAACGAATGCTCCTAAAACCTGAATAATATCAGGATATCCTGCATGTCTGAGGAATGAGAAACAGACTGTGATGTTTACGTGACCTGCATCAGATTCAGAATATCATCATATTAATAATAGTAGAAAAACATAATTGTGCATGTAAACATAGTCTCTGTTTTAGTCTGTGTTTCATGTTTTATTCTCTCTCTCTCTCTCTTCAGTGAATCCTACATCTCTGGCAGAAACAGATCTCAGTCCAGCTGAGGAGGAGATTCAGTCTCCAGTCCCTGATCTCAAGTCTGACAACAAATCAGAGGACGAGTCCGACGACACTCCTTCAGTCTGATACCAACGTGTTTACGGCCCATCAGATCCTGCTGGACTGTCGGAGGTCGATCTCACACATACGGTCAGAAGCAGAGACAGTGGACGGATGATTTCTTTCTTTTGTTTTTATGATTCCTGGTGAGGGGAGCGGAGTGGACACTGTAAAGTATTTTGCACGTGTCCTGCTGTTGTCAGTGTCCTGACTGCGGATCGCTCCCAGCTGTCCAGTCAAACGGACGCCCCAGCAGCTCCATTACCGTCTCTGCCAGCAGCTCTAATAGGACCTTAAAGAGCAGAGCAGATGGGTTTTATCTGGTGCAGAGACAATCTGTAGTTACTTAGATAACCAGGTCCAGCTATAAAAAGCTCAGTTAGTCCAAATCACTGAGGAGAATGAGTTTAAGTCGGTCCAGACTGAAGCAGTTTGCTTTCACTCTGTTTTTGTCCTGCAGGTTAAAACTGTAGCCGGGAAGTCAGTGACCTTTACAAGATACGAGTCCAAATACAAACAAGTTTTTTATCCTTCAAACATTTCCTACAAATCATATGATGCCAAAATAATCAGCGAGAGAGAGGAAGAGGAACGAGAAAGAGAATTCAGTCTCTCAGCTGCTGCAGCTTCAGTTGTGTTTTATTTTACCAAAACTGTCTTTTAGTTAAACTGCTGAAGGTTTTAGTCCATTTCAAGGAAATAGAGAGGATATGGAAACTTACCCACTGGAACTGGCTGTATGATAAAAAAATATAGATATTATAATAAGAAGTTTAAAGGGATGGTTCAAATTACGTAAAGGGAAATTTGTGTGAGGTACTTCTCCATGTCAGTGTTTTATCTACAGTAGATATCAGTGGACACAGCCTCAGTTTGGAGAAGCAGCAGGAGTTCTGGTGGTTCTAAAAACAATGAAGAACATGTATGTATTTATTTTTTTTATTTTATTTTTTTACACGCATAAAACTGCATAAAATCCAGATAATGAAAAGAAAATGTGAGGAAATGTGGAGAGGTTAGGAGGCCACAGGCTCATAACAATGGACCTGCCCTCCCTTTAAGGAAAAAAACAAATACTAATAAAAACTAGGCAAACATAATTTCAGGAAAGTTTTCACCACTTTACTGTCAGACACACTTTTCTGATGAGATATGCTGTTAAACAAGCCAAATATTCTCTCCAAAGCCACCAGACTCCTCTGACAAAATCAGAAATTTTACCTCTCAGAACACTTTGATTTGATTGTTTGTGTTAATGTGTGATTCTGGGGTTTTAAAAGATAAGTTTGGATTTACAGAAGTCACCAAATAACTCAAACAAACGAACAGATCGAGGCAGCGGTGGACCAGCAACTCTGAGGTAAAATGACTGATTTTGTCAAGGGAGTCTGGTGTTTTTGGAGAGAAGCGCTGTATAAAAGAGGCTATGTGTATATATATATATATATTCACCAGTTTACTTTGCTGTCAGACAGCCATTTCAAACTGGAAACTATTAAAGCCAAATTTTGCTCTCTCTTGCTCAGCCAAACTCCTTTGGCAAAAACAGTCATTATACCTCACAAAAAAACAGGAGTTTGTGGTCTACTGCTGCCTCAGTCTGTTATTTAGTTTGTTTTATTATGTGATTTTAGTGAATCTGAATCAATCTTTCAAAGCATCAAAGTCACACAATAACACAAACAAACTAACCAATCCAGGCAGCGGTTGACCAGCAACCCCCATGTTCTGCAAAGTAAAATTACTGATTTTGTCAGTGGAGTTTGGTGATATTTGGCTTATATACGGGTCAGAAAGGTCTATATATTTTCACAGCTCTGCCTTGCTGGCAGGAAACCTTTTCCGATGGGGAAACAGCCATTGTGTAAGAGAAATACCGCTCTCTCCAAAGCAACCAGACTCTACTGACAAAAACAAACTACTGCTGCCTTGATCTGTTCATTTGTTTACATTATTTTGTGACTTTGGTGAATCCAAATTAACCTTTTAAAACATCAGAGTCACACAATAACACAAACTAACAGATCGAGGCGGCAGTCGACCAGGAACTCCTGTTTTTTTTGCGAGGTAAAATTACTGTTTTTTTCAGTGGAGTCTGGTTGGTTTGGACAGAGTGATATTTGGCTTATTAGAAAGGTTCACCCCCTGTTTTTCCAAACTGTGGGCGTGTCTACTGTAGGAAATACACTGACTATGGAGAAGTACCTTCAGATAATCTGAACTGCTCCTTTACGGTGGTTAAATATCATAAGTCAGGGTTTCCAGTGAAATTATTTCTGCCAAAAGCTAAAACCTGTAATAAAATACTGTAGTTTTCTTTCCACAGATGATAAATGTGTCATAATGTCTCCTGTTAGATGATCAGCTGTTAATATAAAAAAAATAACATGTAACTGTGCTCATCAACGCTGCTGCTGTTTCCTCATCATATCACACAGCTTCTTACAAACTGATTCCTGTTAATCGTGTACTGCTGCACTTACTGATGTATCATGTATCAGTGTAAATATGTAAATATGTACTAACGTTCCTCTGAGTTTAAGGTTCTGTTTATAAAATAAATGGGGTTTATTATATCAGTTAAATATTGTATTATTGTGAGCAGAAAATCTGATTTATTATCAATGAAACGTGCTGTTGAATCTGCATGGATTTATGATACACGGTGATGGTTTTCATTTTACTGGGAAATATTTTCTTTTTTAAAATTTTTAAAATGTATGCCAGTGGACCTACACGCCTGGAAATGTGACATCAAGCTGTCAAATATTTCTGTATTTGTATGTTTATACCAATAAATACTCTTTTACTGTTCAGACTCTCTCCTCCTCCTCCTCCTCCTCCTCTGGTTCTTCCTCCTCCCTCCTTCATAAACGAGCTGCCGTGTCCCTCTTTTGTCTCATTTCGCTGAACTCAGGAGACGCCTGGAGGTGAAATCAGAGTCAATTTAATTTCAGCGGATAACAGATCACTTCTCTCCAGAGGGAGAAGCTTTTTTTTCCTGTGTTGTTTTTCCTTTTCTTCCTGTTTTGTTGTCCCCAGCTCGACCTCTGGACTGGTCTTCAGCACCATGGACAGCGCCTTGGACAGCCTGGACGCTGCCGCTTTCTTACAGATCTGGCAACATTTCGACGTCAAGGGTAAGAAGAGTTATAATGAGTCTGATGTCAAAGTTTTGTCATGTTTAATACCTTATAGATGATAAATAAATAAATATAGGCTGCGTTAACAGGCCTTCTAATAGTTTTTATTTTCTCTCATCTGGAAAACGATACAGCACATTTTGTCCTGCTTCATAAATGAGACAGTAGACGTGCATTTAGGCAGAATTAACAGACTGGTGTTTTTTTCCTCTCATCAGTAAAACAATATACTTTTTCCAGTCTTTTTGTGTTTGTTTTAATTTGTCGACCCAAATAAAATGTCCTGTGACCCACCTGTGGTTCTGACGCAGGCTTTAGGAATGACTGATTATTATTTTCAACCCTCTGTGAGAAACATTTCACAATATTATCATTCGTTGTCAGTTGCTTCTCTTAATAATAATGTAAAAAAAATAATTTAATAGTTCATATTTAAACTACTACACCGTAATAACAAACAAATAAAGTTATTGAAATAAAAATATCTTTTGTTTCATCTGATTTGAAGGAAAATCCAACCTGTTGCAGACGTTAAGAAAAACTGGGAACTCAGAGGTAGAAGTAACTAATTACAAGTACTCAAATTACTGTAATTAAGTAGGTTTTTTGTGTACTTGTACTTTGATGAGTAGATTTTCAAGTCTGGACTTTTATTCATAGTTAAGTCTGCATTACACCATGTAATCAACTTAGTTACTTTTTAATATCATAATTGAGTACTGAGTACAATTTGAATCAATATCCAAAACTTTCATCTGTAATTTAGTGGCCAATCACAAACAGGCCAATTAAATATGTATTGATGGATATTGAATCAATAGTCATGACTAATGGATTATTAGAATTTATAACTATCAGCAAAGGAAAATACACAAAACTTGCAAACCTCCTTTTCATAATGCATCAAACATCAACATTTAAAAAGTAACTAATACTCTGAGTAGTTTTTCAAACAAATACTTAACAAGTACTTCTAATTGTAATTGAGTAATATTTTTGTGATGTAACTTGTACTTGAGTAAAGAGTTTCAGTTCTCTTTCTTGTTAACTTATGCAGGTCACATGGAGGCTGAACTATTTCATAACCCGTCAAAAACTCCCTTTTGTATCTTTAAAGGAGAAATCTGTAATATATTTACTGTAATACATCATAAAATGATCACGATGTGTCAGGGAAACATGTTAAGTTTAAATATTTGCTTTCCTGACTACAGTGTTACAGTCGCAGTGTCCTTTTAAAATGTCTCTTCTTTGCTGTAGTTGTAGAGTTCAGATTATAGATATATAACAATTAAACCGAGAAATATGTTAATGGAGTCTGACAGTGAAACAGGCAGCTGCTGAACTCTGCTGGTCTGAGGCAGAACAACTGGTGTAGGATTTTTAACATTCTTATTTTATTTTCTGTTATTTGACAAAAAATAAAACGTCTCCTCCCGTTATATTTGGATAAGATTTGACTTGTGGTTGTGTTTTTAGATAACGGTTACATCGAAGGAAAAGATCTGGACACCTTCTTTAAACACCTGCTGGGAAAAGTTGGGATGAAGGTAAACTGATAAAACGTTTATTCTCTGAGCAGAAGTTTGTGTTTGTATAAAAATGTTTTTAACCTTCAGCCTTTCATTTCCAGCGTCCTCACATAGATCTGCACCTACATGCATCACTCTCTGTCTCTGTTTGATTCATTTCTACCACCAGGGGGCACCAAAGTCAGAAAGTGTCTAAACGTGCACATAGTGGCTTTAAAAAGATCATTCAGGGGTTTTAATGTTAACAAATGACACACAGCTGCAGCAGAGAGGAAATCAATTAAAGTGACAGCTGACGTTCATGTTGTTTTCAGAGGGAGGAAATAACTGAAGACAAAATCAGAAGACTGAGAGAAAGATTCATGTCTTCTCACGACGCTGCAGCTGACGGACGTCTGCAGATAGAAGAGGTACAGTTAAAAAGAAAAAGGTCCAAATTCTCTGATTCCAGCTTCTCAAATGTGAATGTTTTCTGGTCTCTTTAGTCCTCTGTGACGGTAAACTGAATATGTTTTGGCTTTGGGCAAAAAGACGGATGTCATCTTTTTATTTAATCATGAATTTGATTTCATAAATGAGCCACTGTCAGCCAGCTGGCTAGTTTTCCTTCCTCCAGTCCTGTTTTGAAAATTATAAATGATCAAATCCACAGAACGAAGACAACAGGATAATATAGAGACAACAACAGCAACAAAACAAGAATTCTCAAGTACACAAGAACACAAGTCACGCAGAGCAACAAGAAGCAGCAGAACATCAGAACAACAACAACACTTTAACACAACAGGAAGCAACAACACAGCTGAGCAGCACATGAAGATGTGCAGAACAGTTGTAGAAAGTGGACATAAACAGAAGACAACAGTCATTTTGTTGATCTTGATCATGTTAAAAAAGAGCCACTGTAAATTAAAACTGATGTATCATATAAAAGAGAATAAATAACACAGACGTTTTACAGTGGATGTAAATATTGTTTTGTTGTTTCTTTTTTCAGCTGGCCACCAT
>JAJHUR010123556.1:0-10802 GCA_027495735.1 Lutjanus campechanus | reverse complement strand
CACCATGTTTTTATCCTGAATCTTCACTGTAGATCTTTAGTTTGGAGCCACGTTCACATGCACACTGTCTGAACTGTGTGTGTGGTGTGACGGTGTGCAAACGGCATGTTGGGACTTTAGGAGACTTGGATTACACCAGACGAGCAGTATGGAGGCATTTTACAGTTGTTTTTTATACATGTGAAAACTGGCCACCATTCACTTCCATTGTTTGGGAGATTCTGCAACAATGTTTTCCTCCAGCAGGAGTTGCAGAAACATTGTTTTTTGTTTTTTTTGTTGTTGTTTTTTGCAAAATAACAAAATAAACCCGACCCTCAATTGGCATGAGGGCAAAAAGATAATGACCGAATTTTCATTTTTGGATGAACTATCCCTTTAAATATCTTGGGTGTACTCTAGACAACCACTTATGTGGGGAGAAGATGGCACAAATGGAGCTCAGATCTCTGAGTTGAATATTTTGGATAGGCAGACATTAGTGACACTGATGACATTTTGGTTATGCATGCCTTTCCCGTCACACCACCACATCCATGATTTTTTGAAAAAGAAATTACACAAAATAAACAGGTACGGTTGATTCTAATAAAACTAAACTTTGGTCCAGGACACATCTCCTGCCAGCTCGTTTTTATCAGCCTTAGATGGCCGACAGTAAAAGAGAAGCAGATTAAAATATGTCTCATTACTCATTACAAAGTACCTGTGTGGCTACTTTTACCCGAATTAGGGAATACCACAATTATACCACAAGAGGAAGTACATTTAATCCGGTTCCCTTCAGATTCAAGAGGAGAAGGGGAAGGAGGCCTTCCTGTACTCAGCCGCCATTCTGTGACCACAAAGATGAACGTCTGCCCTCTTAAATCAGAAGCGTGGAACAGTAAATGTTAGGCGGGCCTATTGCACATTAATCTGCTTTTCATATCGTCTTTATTGTAAACTCTGTAGTGTATTTTGTTATGGAATGAAATATATTAATGGTATGAGGTTTCAATGCATGAATTTGAGACCACTGTAGTTTTTGGAAATGTATTTAAGAATGTTATTGTATTGGGATTGTGCTTTTCTTTTAAATGAAATACTGTATGTTTAGATAGATAGATAGATAGATAGATAGATAGATAGATAGATAGATAGATAGATAGATAGATAGATAGATAGATAGATAGATAGATTAATCTCAGTGGGAAATTAAGTTTTCATAGCAGCAGACGTTTGTGCAATAAATACAAAGACAAAATATAAACAGGAAGCACACAGGATGCACAAGGTGCAGTACCCCCAGTGACAATGTAGATAAAGATCAATGGACCTGGTGTGCAAGAGCAGAGTGATACTGACAACTATGACAATAATAATATTGATCTAGTGTTTTTTTTTGGGTACTTTTAAACCCATAGTTGAGTCCTGAGTACAATGTGAATCAACATCCAAACCTTTCATCTTCATTTTAGGAGCCAATCAGGTGATCCGATCACAACTAGTGATCAATCTGGCAATAATTTTTCCACTAATTGATTAGTTGTTTGGTCTATGAAATGTCATAAAATATTGATCAGTGTTTCTCAACTCAAATATATTCAGTTTACTGTCAGAAAGTCGATTAATTGCTGTTAAGAATTAAACCAATTAAAAAACAATTCATGGATATTTATATTATATTTTGACATTGTTTTGTCTGGCGGAGCTGTTTGTTGAATGAGGAAAATTAAACTTGGACTTAAAATGAAGAAAAAATGGAAATGAAAAATGGAAAAATTAGGGAAAAAACATGTTTTTTAAATCTTAGAAATTATTAATGATTAATTGATTGATAGTGTTTTCATATCGGTTCAGGGAAACACACAAAAATTGTAACCTTAGTTTGGAGAGGCAACAGTGAAATCAACAGTTAAAAGTAACTAATACTGTACTTTTACTTGAGTACAGATTTTCAGTACTCTTTCCACCACTGATAGTTTTATACATAATAAAAATAATGTAGAGCAACAGATAACATAAATATATGAGGGTCACAGAGGAAACAGTTCCAGCAGGGGGACCCCAGACTTCCCCTGGCCGCATTAACCAGCTCTGACCGGAGGATCCCGAGGCGTTCGCAGGTCAGGGTGGAGATATAACCCCTCCACCTAGTCCTCGGTCTGCCCCGTGGCTTCCTCCCCGCTGGACGTACCTGGGACACCTCCCTATACGATCATTTTCAAAAACAATATATCCAGCGTTTCTCTGCTGGTCGATTAGCTCTGCTGCTAACTGCTAGCTCTACGCAGCTACAAGGCCACGCCCCCTTCAGTGGCTGTCCTGTGCACTCCCACCCCACTCTCTCCTCTCAACTCCTTGCACTCTTATAAGCATTTTTCTAAATAACGCAGTGGGCGGAGTTAGGCTCAGGTAGGTAACACAGATATATTCAGTGTATAAACACATCACATCGACATATACGTATCCACGTATCTTAATACAGACGCAGGCAGGCAGAGATATGTATTTGTCATAGTATCACATGAATACAGCACTTATTCCAGCCAAACTGTCTCGAGTTGTTAAATCATTTCCTGTTCCCAGTCCGAATACTTAAAGGGGAAAGGGTAGTTAACTGAGAGGGAAGAGATTTACTGTAGCATTAATGAAAAAGACAAGAGTAAGACTGAGTTCTAGAAAGGGAGATCAAGAGTCTGTAAATTTCTGATGGGACTTACGTCCGGTATATCTGAGTTTTTCTAATGGAATTAACGATGGCGCTTGTTTGATCCAATCTGTGAATGATGGCGGCTTAATAGACCTCCGGTTCTCAAGGATTGAAGTGAGGCAAAGGCTTCAGGGTTAGCTTGAGCAGTGACGCCTGCAGCCTCACTGGGAGCTCCAAAAATAGCAATAATTGGTTAGGGCGACAAATACGCAAGATGGCTTTAAGGATACAACCCCAAATTGCAGAAGTTCCCATTTCCTGGGTGTGATTATTATATAATCAGAGTTGCAGTAAGTAGCCAACATGTCTATATGATTGGTCCCATTTGTCCCCTGACTCCATAATATGCTACAGCAGCTCTATTATGGTCTGCACACGTGGGTTACTAATGGAGCCAAGGAGGATATAAATCTCACGCAGGCTGCTTATGTATCCTTGTAATTGGGCTCATGTTTGAGCCAAGATGGACCCATTTATACCAAACAACCTATATAATATTTTTTATTTTTGTTTTGCATTCATTGCACAAGCAACCCGACCACCCAGCAGGAATCATTAGCGCAGCAACACCATCTGCACGACTGCAAGCCTGAAGCTGGAAAGCACCACAACTGGGTATTGAACTCGGCGTACCGAGGTGGTGGGCAAATGTTGCTCCTCTGCACCACACAAGCAACAACCAGGGTGCTTGTCTGAGTAAGCCGGTAGTGCAGGAAATCAATACTGAACAACATCTCGGGTGGGAGTGGTGGAGAATTGCAAAATGAGGCTGATTTACAATTTAGATTTAACTCGAATTCACTGTACGTCAAGTCGTTTTTAGCCCAGATGGTAACCGGGACAAAAATCTCACTTACAGTCCGTTTTTTTCTGCAGCTTCACATCATTAGTGTCCCACATGGGCAGACACACATGGTGACATACAGTATATGGAGTCAATACACACATTTTAATGCGTTCCATATGTGTTTGCCAAAATGGGATCCTAAATACCAACCAATCACCAACCAACCTGTCTCCACAGAAATTACAGTTGTATGTTACTAAGTTGTTTTTATAATGGTGACAACGTAATTTCTGCCTGGACTACAACATGTTTGCAAAACGTGAAACAACATGTTCTTCATTATGTTGATAGAAAACCTTTACGTTTCCCTCAAAATGTATTTTCTGTTGCAACTTAGTCGCATATAACTTCTAAGAGGCAGGGCTGCAGAGGCTCAGGTCTGGTCCACATCGTGGGTGTAAGTCGTAAGCACAATGCAAATTTTAATCAGTTCAGACAGTCGTGAAAAGTTTTATTATGAATATTAATTAAAACTATTGCAGCCCTACACCTTATTAATATTACTGATATTTGATATTAGTAATGTGTGCGTTTCTTAAATCTTGCGCCTGTCTTATGTCACATTGTCACACATTTCTGTGTGAGTTTCGTAGTGACAGATGAAGTTGGATGTTGTGGTGGTCGTGTCCCTGATTTCTGAGCTGCAGAACTTTACATAACACTGTTCTCTTCTCATTTACAACATAATCCTCAAATCCAAATTGCATTATTTTCAGACCGGCTCCCCGCATGACAGCTGAGCCGAGTGCGTCGGCCTCTGCTGTTCTGCTGCAGCCCAGTCCTTTCAAGTCACCTATCTCAAGTCTAAGTCAAGTCTCAGGACGTGAATACCCGAGTCAAGCCTTCATCAGTGTTGGTCAAGAGAGTCTCAGGTCGAGTTATGTGACTCGAGTCGCCCGCCTCTGGTTCTGTGATGGGACACAAACTCTGGTCTCCTTCTTTAAAGTCAGATGTGATGCACATGTGATGTTTCCTGCGTTTGCACTGGACATAAATAATGACCTGAAAATTTGCCCTCTGTGAGTATAACTGCTGTCATAGTGGGCTGCGGTCCCTCAACGCCCGACGTTAACAACACCAAAGCTGTACCTTAGATCATACTTGTCCAAATATCTAAACATAGTTAGCAGGGGTGGGGCACCCTAGAGGACACTTTATCAGGTTCTGTTCATCCAAATGGCACCTTAGAGGGCACTTTATTAGTTTTGTCCACTCAGAGGGTCCCCTAGAAGGCACTTTATCACATTTTGTCCACTCAAATGGCACCTCAGAGGACATTTTATCGGGTTTTGTCACTCAAACGACACCCTAGAGGCTACTTTATCAGGGTTTGTCAATGCGAAGGACACCCTGCAAGGCACTTTATCATGTTTTCTCTGCTGGCATTGCACCCCACAGGCCACTTTATCACATTTTGTCCACTAAAAAGGCACCCTAGAGGACACTTTATCATGTTTTGTCCTGTCAAGGCGTCCTAGAGGACACTTTATCATTGTCTCCCCCGCCCTCCACCCTTGAATCCACCGGTGATAATCACCATTTTTAACTTGTAGCTAAACACACGCAGCCGGTTCGATCACTTCAGTCCATTATAAACCTTTTTCACAGCAGACATTTTGACATAAAACACTCGGGCGAACACAGGTGTTACCAGTGATACTAATTAAAGTTCTGAGTTGCACTAAATGAACCAGGATCTTAATTAGCATCATTGGTAACACCTGCGTTCACAATATGCTGTGAAAAGGTGAATTACAGTGAACAGTGAATTTCCAAGCCGACATACATTTTCTCAGATACTTTCTCTTTTTTTTTAAAGTAAAATATTTAATGAATGAAAAAGAGGATAACAAGTGAATAGAGGATCAAAATGGGATAGAGGCTCATAATAATTCAAAGTTTATATCATTAAAAAGCATATCTAATATGGCAGCTGATGAAACGAGAGAGAGAAGAAGAAGAAGTTCTTCAGTCGTCTGTCCCGGTTTGACATACTGTACCCTCTCGGGAAAGATCAAGGCCTTATCGATTCTCGGCCTCTCCGCTGAGCGCCCAAATGTCTTTTCTCTTCATCACCGCTGAGTGTGATAAAGTGTCCCATTTCTAGATGAAAGCTACCCCACTGAGGCGGATTGTTTCGTGTGGCATTTGAATGCAGGAATATCGCAAATTATGGACATTTTTGAAAAACTTTCAAGCCTTAACTTTGTTTCTATGTTTGTTGTCGGGTTCTCTGTGGTTTTTCTCTGTGAACGCGGTGTCTTGCTGGTTCCATGGAGCCTGTGATCCCCCCCTGCAACCTTTATTCTTCACAGTTTTTTTAAAAAATGACTACATGTGCAGACATGCCAGGCAGACCAGACCTACAATAACAGATGTTTTCAGACAGGAAGTAACAACAACACTCCTTCCCCCTTCGCCCGCGTCAGCACTTTGCAGTTTCAACTCCATCACTTCCCCTTTCACCGAGCAACATGCAAAGCACACTCATAAAGACATATTTGCATATTATCAGCACCCGCAGATGTACAGCCGTGTTTAGCGATGCCACAATAACACGGGAACAGAGTGAAGACGGTCACATGACGCTGATCAACATCAACCGGAGATCATGTGATTTCATTTAAAGTGTGACTGTTGTGTGAACAGAACATGGCTGCGTTCAGTGACACTTCAGACCAACTCTTGACCTAAATAGCTTTCATGCAAACCACGTTTCTGTTTTCAACTTCAGTCTTTGCAACAACAACAAAAAAAGAACCAACCACAAGACCCACTGCTGCTGCTGCTGCTGCTGCTGCTGCTGGTGAAATAGACACATAATTAAAACTGTAAATGGGAATATTATTTCAAAATGATCACAGAACAGAACTCTAATCTTTTGTGCCCAGCTGGCGGGAGAACCTTTTTGGCTTTCTCTCTCTCTCTCTCTCTCTCTCTCTCTCTGTGTGTGTGTGTGTGTGTGTGTGTGTGTGTGTGTGTGTGTGTGTGTATTGATTTTGTTGATTCTCTCATCTGGTATGTTGACAAGAGGCAAATACATACAGCGAAGCTAAATGAGTGCTATTTAATTTGGTTTCAGTGATTCAGCAGTCTGCTGTTTACCTGAAGGGAAAGGATGGTGCAGCTTCAGTTTATCGGTCCACTGGGCTGCAGCTGCATACATGCATCTGCAGTCCAGAGCTTGTCTCTTTTAATCAATGGGTGATTTTTAATGTGGGGATAGAGAAAGGCCTCGATTTAGCCTGAGGCTACACGAGTGTATGACGAGGGGAGAAAGGATTTTAACCTCGCTGGATGTGTGCGACTTTGACTGCTGGGACAGTTTTTGCAGTCTGGAGAGGCAGCACCTGTCAGCGTCCTGTCTGCCTGGTATACAAACGGCTAAGCTAACTCTAGCATTTGGATTTAGCTCAGCTCATTAACTGTGTGATTCATAAATCTCGCAACCCGATCTGACTGTTGACGTTTCATCGTGCGCTGTGTTTACCGGTGAGATCGTGGTGAGTTTTTAATGTCGTGTTTTAGATTTTGGGGGAAGTCTGGAGGGGAACACAGAGTTATAACAGACTCGCAGGATCGTTCGAGGGTCCATCAGTCTCTCCCTCCTCTGTTTGTGTCGTTTCATTTCCTATCATGAATAAAAATAACAGTGAATTGTTGTGATGTGTCTTAATGATGGCAGTGGGACGGGGGGAAGGTGCTGTGTGGTACTGATTAAACATTTAGGAGCTCCTTTAGTTGCCTGAGAATCTTTTTTGATCTTTAAAAAAATGTTATGCTGCATAAGACTCACAGTTTTGAGGGTTTTTAAAAAATATATATATACTTTTTATTTGTTTATTCTCCATTATTGACTAACTGCTGTGTTCCTTGCTGATGTTCTGAAGTTCAAACCTGATTAACATTTTCAATTACAGTCATTTTTTGTAGGTTTTAAATTGCTGGACCCCAAACATAAAAGATCTGCTTATTCTAACATCACCGCTGGGTTCATTTAGACTTTGACAACACATGCTTTTAGAGTTAGTTATAGTCTATTCACATTGTTTGATAAATAAAAGAACTGGTGACTTTTTAAAGACTTAACTTAAGAATTAATTCCATACTAACTACTCCTTAATTTAAAATATTATGTGAAGCCTTTAGAATCATTTGACTTTCAAAATATATAAGAAATAAACTTGGTATGTATATTTTTCTTTGAATCTTTGCGCTAAATTGCAGATTTTAAGAACCAAACAGTGATTACGCAGAATGTGGCCTTCACATGGAAAAAAAAAACGACAAGAAGAAGAAGAAGAACTTCCACTGCTGACGTCATGTGTTTCCTGAGGTTGGAGCTACAGCTAGGTTGCTAGCAATAGCTAGTTGCTAGTTAGCCACCTGTGTAGCCTGCTAACCATGTAGCTGTACTGTGAGTGTGAGACAGCCAGGAGTTCAGTTCCTCACATACTCTCCCTTCTCTTTCTTCTTGTCTCCAAAGTTTCTGAACTGGACTCATGAAGTTTAAGATATGCACAAAATTTTCACTCAAGACGATGCTAGCTGGCGAGCTAACGTCCCTATAAGACACTGAGGTATATTTATATGCCCCCAAACTAAACAATGAACTCTTTCCCCACCATTGATGGGATATTTTGTCACTTGCTGTTTTCACTACAAGGTGGTTGGACACGCTGTGATACATCATCTGACAAAAAACTGTCACTTGAAGAAGAAGGGAACCACTGGAATGAGCAGCAGCAGCAGAAGAAGAAGAAGGTGGTGGTGTTATCTAGCATGAAAACATCGGTGCTCAGCCGCAGATCCGCGGGTCAGAGAGCATCACGACCCGGACACAGAGCGAGCAGAGAGCGCTCGAGCCCCCGGTTAAAAGTGTTAAAAAGACAAAAATAAAAAGTCGATATTCAGCTTTAAATCTCTTTCACAAACCACTTTTTTTCCTTTTTTTGTCTGAACATCTGTTCTTTCTTTTGATATAATCCATGTTAACATATTCATAGAGCTGAAGATTCACTGGGTGGCGAAAAATCTGTGAATTTTGTCAAAAAATGCTGATGCTTGCTGGCAAATTTAAAAAAAAACACTGTTGGGGAAAAAGTTAAATTAATATCATGAACCTACAACAACCAGCCGACTAATAGTTTGAAGCAACATTTACTTTACATTTACTTTGTACACTATTGTGCTGAATTAAACATTTGTTTTGCATGAAATCTGTCAATCTGAAGACACTTTACAGAGAAGTCATGTGACACAACTTGTATCTGTGCACCTTTAGGTGAGACCGTCTCTGTGATGTGGCTCCAACATGTTAGAGGAAGGTGACCCCATATTTTTAATGACCAGCAGTGAGCTGCTGTTATCTTTATTGACACTGGGTTTACTTCCCACTGTGTGTTTGCTGCAAAGTCAGTTCTTGTTTCTTGCATTAACAAACTGTTTAAACTGTGCTTTGTGTCGGTTCTTTAGTCTACTTTGCTTTTATTATTGTGGTTAAACCACTGACATTTCTCTTCCTCTTGTATTGCACGCATTTGAATTGGTTTTATAGTTTTGAGTTGCTGTTTGTTGTTTTTTTGGGCCAAATTATTAAAAATAGATTTACTGATATTACTGCTGGTATTGATGATAACCGTGATATTTAAAAATGAAATATTGATATTGTGTTAATAATATACATGTGATAATATTGAGTAAATAATCCAGCATGCTTTGTCTCCCTCCCGCCTCTGTTATTAATAAATTAATTGACCCTTTGCTAAGCCCCGCCCTCCTTAGTTACTGTTGCTACATTCTCGCACTGCATTTATGCTTTTACAGTGATAACCTGAGGTCTTTGAATCCTCAGAGAAGTAAACAAAAGCAGCTTCTCACTTCTAGCTGACGACGGTGGATTCTGTCAGTTAAAATGATGACTCACAAGCAGATTTCATAAGTGTAGCTGACTGATGTGATCTACTGCTAACTCAGCTTGAGTCAGCTGAGACGTCTCCAGCAGATGTTTTAATGTTTCCATCTGACACCTTTTTAAAACAAGAACCCTGTGAAAGTGTTTATGTACCTGCAGCTCTGTACATGTGATGCTGATGCTAACAGACTGAGGCTAAAGCTAGCTTACATCTCAGCAAACATTGGTCAGATGGTGAAATACAGCAGGTATATCTACATGATAGATGATAGAAATACACTCGTTAACATGTGAAAAAGAAGCGCAGGGACTCGATTAGTGCAGTGGACCTTGAGAAAGTTATCCAGGCAGACCAGCCGGGCCGCGCTTGTGGAAGAGAGCCGAGATACGAGCTAAGCTAACCCGACTTAGAACTGAGACAGCGAGCCAGAGAGAGATGCATCGTCATCGTTGACCCACTTTGATTCTGCATCAGCCCACATCCTCCTCCTCAAACCCCCACAGAACAAACACAGATGCAGTTTGTCTGGAGGTAAAGTTACTGCAGCTAGTTAGCATGACATGCTAACATTTGCAGCTTCTGTCAGAGCAGACGAAAACAGATTTTAATCCATTTATCGCACATGTGCTCTTGTGTTTCACATTTTTGAGAGACGACAAAAAAGACGCCACGTTTTAATGCAAATAATGATTTCTCAGTGTATATGCGCTGCAGGCTTCAAGTTTCCACATCATCCTTGTCAAGATCATAATTCAAACCAGAGGTGATGTCACAAAATCATACACATCTTAAACTGAGAGTTAAAACGAGAGCAGAGAGAAAAAACAGCCGCTCTGCAGATGCATAATTCTGCAAAGTGAAGGTCAAAAAATCCAAGTGATGCAACACTGAGCCAAACACATTTTTAGAGTTGAGGGGGACTTTAAATCTGGGGAAGTCTGTATATTTATCGTGTCATTGGGCAAAAGTTCCATAATAACCTTTGAGCATATTGTGATTCAAGTGGTTTGAGTGAAAACTAGATATCTGCTCCTCCCCTTGGCTCTGATTTCAGGCTTATCTAATCTAATTTTGCCCGTGACAAGAGACTTTGGCCAATCACAGGTCTGTGAGATAGTTGAATGTTGAGTCTTATTCCCAAAATGCATTTGGCAGCCTGGGAATGAAACTCAATCAACTCCGGAATCGCTGACCGCACCTTTATGGAAAAGATTATCTCAAAATTAAGTGAAACTATGACTGGCTCATTATAAGATAAACCTGCTGCTTTTTTTCTCCAGCATTTTATCAATTTGTTTATTGTGAGAACTGAAGAAACACGTTCTCTCCTGGTATCTTTAAAGAC